>APFE031378642.1:0-11419 GCA_000404065.3 Pinus taeda
AGAGGTTCTGAAATTATCAAAAATTCCCAACAACATTAAATGTAAACAAGGGAGCCACTGCCGTGGCGGTAGTCCCTGCCGGGGTTTGCTGTAAGCAACACTTCTCCTTAATCAAATTTTGTGTTAATCAACTTTTGTGTTATATTTTTTCGCAGATAACTTGGGGTAGAGTGCATGTAAACATGACATTGGAACTTGGCATGAAGCACTGACATCGAGTGCATCGAGACGTTAATCGAGTACAGGCACTTGGCCCAGAGTATAAAACATGAGCAAGGCCTTGGAATAGTGGACATTGGAACTTGGCGTGAAGCACTGACATCGAGTGCATCGACACCTTAATCGAGTACAGGCACTTGGCCCAGAGTATAAGTGCTAAAACATGAGCAAGGCTTTGAATAGTGGCACTAGGACCAAAAAAAACAAAGTAACAAATGTAAAGCATGTAGCTCTGAGCACATTTTTTATGTTTAAGAATTAGCCATTATTAAATTAAATGAAGGAATTAGTAATCAACTCCCCACTACTCACTCAAATTTGGAAAATAATATTAATAATCAACTTACTGATAGTCATACGAATTTGGAAAATAGTAACAAATAAAGTAAGAAATATGATAAATGTAATAATAAATAATAAAATAGTAACAATTAAAGTAAGAAATATGATAAATGTAATAATAAATAATAATAGTATCCAATAATATTCGGCAAATAATGCAATTTCAATGATTAATGATAATTGTTCATTTTCAAAATGGAAATAAATCACTGTTCATCTTTATGATCAAATAACAGAGAACGCAATGTTGAAGACCAATCATAATGTTGCCATTGAAAAATAACTAAATAATATTTATGATCCTAAATATAAAATATTCAGATGTCGAAGGTTACAACTGGTACATTAGGATAACGAGCAAACTGTTACCCAGCCTCAACTGCCTTCGAGTGCCCAGTTGACGGCTGAAAGAAATAGGTGATAGGATCATATTTCTCAGTAACGCCACTCACAAAAATCCATTCATCCCACGCTGCAGCACAGACAGTAAAGTCTATCTTTTGCGGAACAAAAGCTACAGACAGTAAAGTCTATCTTTTGCAGAACATAGAAGTTGTGCTATAAGTTTAACTTATAGATATAAATTATGTAAAATATTTTGAATGGATGTTACATTTATTAGCATAATAAAAGTTAAAGTAATATAAATTACAGATATAAAAAAATAAAAATGCAAAAGTAATATTAAATATTTGGAGTGGATGTTACATTTATTATTTGGCATAATAAAAGTTAAAGTAATATAAATTATAGATATAAAAAAAGTAAGATTGCAAAAGTAAAAATAGATTTAAATCATTTGCAGCCTTTTTAATATCACAAATACTACCAATTCTATTCAACTTCTTTTTAGTTATCCAAATATCCAATCACTAGTTTCATTATGAATTGAGTGCATTGACACCTTAATCGAGTACAGGCACTTGGCTGAGAGTATAACACTGAAATATGATCAAGGCTTTGGAATAGTGGCACTAAGACAACAAAATAAAGTAACAAATGTAAACAGAGTATGTAAATAGAGTATAACACTGAAACATGAGCAAAACACTGAAACATGAGCAAGGCTTTGGAATAGTGGCACTACGACAAAAAAACAAAGTAACAAATGTAAAGCATGCAGCTCTGAGCACATTTTTTTTTTAAGAATTAGCCATTATTAAACTAAATGAAGGAATTCGTAATCAACTCCCCACTACTTACTCAAATTTGGAAAATAATATTAATAATCATAAAATAAGTAAAAAAAACACTTATGACAAGTTTTGAGACAAATAACAATACCTAAATCCAATTAACAACCACATATCAATTTATGTATAATTTTTTAAACCATAAACTATAAATTAATCTAAGTGAAAACTTAAAAACTTAATCCTATTTAATCTTTCAATAAAATGACATGTTTCTTTTAAAATCACTACAATTATTTTCAAATAAATTTGAATGATTTTATTCATAATTTTTAATAATATAAAAGTATTAAATAGATAAATATAATTCAATATAAAGTTGATCAATATTACTAAATTAAAAATTTAAGCCTAAATTTATATTATAATTATTTATAAAAACAATTAACTTTTAAATATATGATAAAATAAATTTAAAAAAAAAATATAATCAAAAGCCCTTAAACCCTTTCATATGTATTGAATACGAATGCTCTGTTCCCTGTATGCGTGGAATCTAATGTGTTGGCTAATGATATTAAAAAAAAGTTATACGAATATAAAAAATAAAACTATACTAATTTTGCCCTTATGTTTTCCACTTTGACCCAAAATCTTTTAAATTATAATTACTGTAAATTATAAACGCAGAGTGATAACAAAACCTAACATTAACCCAAGCTAACACAGTCGAAGCTTTTTATCTCTCGACATCCTGATTAGTGAAGCACGCATCCTGAATGATGCGTTCCGTGTATGAGTGAATTCCGATGTTTATGTACACGAATGCTGTGAAATGAATTTGTGTTCGGCTTTTACAGGCGTGGAAGTTGAATTCACCCTCAACTCAATTAATTTATGCATTGTGCGACCGGTATGAATATCACTGCGTTGAGTACGAATAGTGTTGCACTAACAAAATCAATTTGCGTACCATATCATGTATATTCAATTAAAAATATATTTATATTAAATCTTAAATCTTAATCAATTTAGTAAATCAAATAATAATCAAATCAAAGTTTAGTGTTGATGTTGGTTGACGCTACACTGGATTCCACAGGTTCAGTACGTAAATAAAAGAAAGTAGCGTTTAATTAAAACAAACATAGAACAAAAAAGGGGTAATTACTGCCAACACAACAAAAGATAAAACACGGTAGCGTTTAATTAAAACAAAAATAGAACAAAAAAAAAGGCAATTTCTGCCCGACACAACAAAAAAGAAAACACGGCCGACCGGCAATGGAAAAGGAAAAAAAATTGTAAAAAGGGGCTACCCTATACAACATTTAATCAACTATGAGAAGCAAATTAGCATAATTCGATCCATTCTTTTCAGTGCAGAGTCTCGGTTTTGCAGCATCCTCTCGATCGAAAGGCAGTGAAGTATAAAAGGCAGTGAAGTATAAAGTACAAAATGGTAAAAAAAAAAAAAAAAACAGAGTAGAAATGGGTTCAGTTTCAAGAATGAGTTTAATTGGTCAAGTACTGTGTGATTTTATTATTGAAAGTTCAAAAGTTTTACTTGCTATTAAAAGATTAAGGGTTCAATTCTTGTAGTGATGTGATTTTATTATTGAAAGTTTAAAAATTTTACTTGTTATTAAATTCTTGTAGTGATGTGATTTTATTATTGAAAGTTTAAAAATTTTACTTGTTATTAAAAGATTAAGGGTTCAATTCTCTCAACACTTTTTGGGTTGAACCTTTTTGGGTTAGGTTCAAGCACATTATAAAAATAATTGTATTATATAAAATTTTGTAAAATTTGTAAAAAAACAAAAAAAAAAATTATAACATAGACATTTTATCTCTTGTAATATTAAAAAACATTGATTATGTATTTATACAAAGCATGCAAAAAATTTGAAGTTCAATCATTACTAAGAAAAATACTAATCATTTGTTGAGACTAATAAAAAGAAAGAAAAAACAATAGGATAGATAGGATAGATAGTAGCATAGACATTTTATATCCTGTAAAATTAAAAAAAACTTTATGATATATTGTTAAAGAGAAAATCTGAAAATAATGATCCTTTGTTGATACTAAGGAAAAGAAGAAAAGTTGAGTACAATATAAATCTGTTGCAAATTTTGAAAATATGGAAATTGATAATAACAATGTACATATCTTGTGAGTATGAAAGTATTATATGCACAAATAAATATTTAATTAAGTTATAGCCGCTGACATTGTGGGTATGAAAGTATTATATGCACAAATAAATATTCAATTAAGTTATAGCCGCTGACATTGTGGGTATGAAAGTATTATATGCACAAATAAATGACATTGTGGGTATGAAAGTATTATATGCACAAATAAATATTCCGGCTGACATCAATTTCATAATTTTAGTTTCAAAAAATCCAATTCTTCCATTAAAAAATCCAATTCTTCCATTAAAAGAGATGGAAATTATAAAATAAATAAGATACAAGCACTTTGCAGTATGATAGATTAATTTATACAAAAAAAAAAAACTCTTATAAAATCAACTTTATAAAAATTTAGTAACTTTAAGTCTTTAAATATATATTGTATTTAGAAGTTTTTAAATATATATTGTATTTAGAAAGTTTGTGATATTTATGAATTTATTACTAAAGCTCCACTTTAAAAAAACAAATCACAATCACATTTACTATTTTAAAATGACCTTACATTATTATAATTTTATAATTTTTAAAGTTTTTAAATATATATTGTATTAGAAGTTTGTGATATTTATGCCTCCACTTTAAAAAAAACAAATCACAATTACTACTATTTAAAATGACTTTACATTATTATAATTTTATATTTTTAATTATAATATAAAAAATACATTATTATGGATATAAATTAAAAAAATATTAATACAAACTATAACATTAACAATATCTATATTAATTCAGTCTTAATATTGAAAACCAATATAATAATATATATCTTTGTATTTATAATTTTAAGTAAAACTTACCAATCATAATTACCATTAAAAAACTTAAAAAAATATAAAAAGAATGTTGGGCTTCATCTCTAATATTTTAAGAGAATGATACCCAAAAAAACATTACACCAATATAAAATAAAAATAAAAATAAAACTATGCTGAGCTCTATTCATAAGTGAACTCTAAATATGTGATGCAAATGATATAAAAAAATTAAACCAATATAAATAATAAATCTGTACTAATTTACTTTTGTATTCAAATTTTAACCTAAAACACTTGAAATATATATTATAGATTTTAAATATACAAAATATTAACGAGAGCTAACAGAGTCATAAATCCTGAACACACACGGCCTATGGCAACGTGAACCATGCGCCCGGAATGTTGTGTTTTCTAATATAATATATTTATGCAAAAATTATATGCAAGGGAATTATATGAATATTCGAAATAAATACTTAAAACAAGTCTAGTTGCCTACCTCAAAGCCAAGGCGGAGAAGAAATGAAATGAATTCACCAAGTTAGTGCGGCTGGCATAGAAGGGGAAGCTGAATTCGTCACTAGTCCATTAATTCATGCATTGTGACTGCCCTGTCATTGCCCTGTCATTGAGTACAAATGGTCTTGCCTTATTAATTTGGAAGGAACCAATACATATATTCAAGGGAAAACAGATTATATTAAGTTTAAACTAATTCAATAATAACCTGACTATAGTTCCGTGTTGGCGTTTGTGATGGAGTGGACCCCGGTTCCAAAGAAGGCAGCATGTACGGTTCCAAAGAAGGTAGCATTTAATTAAAACAAACGGAACAAAAACCGGGCAATTAATTAAAAGTAGCCAAAAGAGAAAACAGGGGCGGTGGGCAACCCAAAAAAAATTTGTAAAAGAGAGGGCTACCTTCTACAACACTGAACCACAAGTAAAAACAAAACAGAAACAAAATATTAAGAAAGAAAACCCACAAAAATCCGGTCCACAAAATATTCAAAAAACAACCCACAAAAATCCGGCCGCTTCTTTTCTTTTTTCATTGCATGAGCCGTTCTCTGCATCACTTGAAAAAGAGGAAACCCATTATACGTAAAAAGCGCCGAACTATACCATTATTTATTAACATATAACAACATAAATAAAAATAGAAAAGCCATTCCAATAAAAAATGAAATGAAGTATAAACGTAAAAAGCGCTGAACTATACAATTATTTATTAACATATAACAACATAAATAAAACCATAAAGAGTTCTGCGTTTGTAAAATTTACATCTATAAATTCTAATGTCTATTCAGACCGGAAGAGGTGAGATACCAATCTTACAAATAAAATGATACATTCAAATTAATGATACTATCCTTGAATCGATTCTTTTCTGACATACAGATCAACCTGTACTTAAAATCAGAGAAAAAAAAATTAGTTCACCCAAATGGGATGGAACTATTCGTACCTCATTATTTTTCGCCACCGCCATCCAATTGTTTTTTGAGTTCTTATCATTTTACAGATGGTATCATACCCATTTTATGTCCTGCAAAAATTTGTAAACTCAAACATTAGGGAAAACTTAAAAAACATTAATTAAGTGTTCATAACAGAAAATACAAATAATTGGAAGTCAAGAAAAACTAAGAAATATGCATTGAAACAAGACAAAGAAGAGACACCGAATACAATATATATGCTGCTCACAATTTCTGAGATGATTGAAATTTTATGGTATCAGAGTAAATACCGTGTACGTAAATCATGAATTGAATTAACAGACCATTTCAACGCCCTGCTTCCAGAAAATGCAATTATTAGGGCTGCAGAAGTGGAAACTACAGGTTGAACTAAGATACATACCATAGCAGCGCGTTCACCGAGATAAAGATGTTATGCGGATCCACTTGACACTTGTGGTCCATGCAAATGTGTTAGTTTGCATGTCACATTGACGTCTTGCAATATCCGAAAAGATTGGTTAAATGAATTAGTACTGCGTATAATTAAATATCGTATAATTAAATATCAGAAAAGTTTGGTTAAATAGATTAGTAGCCCGTATAATTAATACAAGCCCGGCAATAAGACCTCGAACACAAAACTTTGGATAAAACCAAAAAAACGATGAAATGTTTATTTAAAACTTTGGTTAAATGGTTCTGTACGCCTAAATTAATATGAAATTGCTCGATATCGATCGCTATAGTCCCATGCTGAGGCAGGGACTAAAAATAGTGTCCAGAGGAAAAGCATTTGCATTATTCTTCATTCAAAATTAATCCCAATATTACAAGCTTTAATGAAACATTAAAGAAGTGATAAAAATGAAATATTTAACGCCGAAAATGTAACCCATTTCCTACATTTTCCATCACATTAAATGGCGAAGCTTGAAAAAAAAAAACTAAACGGACCAACCAAACCGTAACTCGAAAAACAAATCTGATTGTCATCGACCTTTGATTTTCTAGTAGTAGGCATCCCAATCGACGTCCATATTGAAATCAAACTTATGCTATGGAGGCAACCGCTTCCTGTATGAAAATTTATATCATCATCTTTGTTGGCCTGAGATTCGAACATGCAACAAAATCTTTTCGATTTGTAAGGAGAACAGGGTCCTTTATGCTCACAATCCCATCTCTGTCTTTTTCCATGACATTAAACACCTCCTTCAATGCCTACATTTCACCATTATTAGTGTTGGATCTGGGTTCATTTATTTCATCGATTTCCTGTGTAATGAGCGATAGAAGCCGGTGAAACTCTTCAATATTCACAGAGCCACTGTTATCGGCGTCGACAACAATTATCCTGCCCTCCATTTCCTCTCTGCTTGAGCCACTGTTGTCGGAATGGGAAACAATTATTCTCCCCTCAATTTCCTCTCTGCTCAGCCCCTTTCCCATGCGGAAGCAACAACAAGGACCATTTTTCTCTACCGGCTTTTCACTTCGTTGTTTCCACATGTTTTCTGGAGGAAGTTTGATAGCAAAGCTTTTGAAAAAAATTTAATGGTAAATAATAAAATTAAGAGTCTTTCGGAGATTGCAGTTGGCAGAAACGAGTTGGAAGGGTTTTCTCCACTTTTGAAAAAAACAGCGAGGGTTGATCAGCCAATAGGAGATGAAAAGGGTCTTTGGAAAGGCTATGTGCATTGCGTAAAAAAAGGGTTGCTCCACAAAATTCAAACTGTGCACGTTGCTCAATTATATAGTATATTTAGTATTCCATTAATGAATAACCGTATATTGAGTCCTCCATTAACGAATATGCTTTTTCTGATTTGCTGCTCATTATTTTTTGTGACTCTAATTCTGAAATCTGATCTGTGTTGTGTTGAAAATTGTAATTCCAACTGTGTGTGAGTGTTTCAGCGTGAGCTTATCGCATGGGAAAGAGCTGACCACTTGGTTTTCGCCGATAGCGAAAATAATATGGACCCGATAATTTATCAAAAAGAGATTATTTCCTTCATCGGGTCCGGCTCATCGCAAATGGTAAAAACAACTTTATAAGGCTCCACTTCTATTCTGCCGATGCGATATGCCGATGCGATATCAGCTGTTCACTCATCGCTGAATCGCTGAGTTGCCTGCCTGTGTCGCTGACTGCTCATCGCTGAAGTCGCTGGGCTAAATCGCTGGGGTTGCTGGGATCGCTGCTCACCCGATATTGTGGACCCGACTGCTGTTCAACATTTTGGTTCATAATTTTTCGGGTCCGCAAGTGGCTCGTTTTATATATATTTTTGTGCATATATTAAAATATATATATCGGTGGTATCGGGCATGTGGTGATCGGGATTTCGCAATCGGCAGAAACAATGGGTACACATATGTGTGGCATGCGATAAAGCCTGGACCCGATATAGTTCCAAAAGCATATTTTATAATGGGTGAAGTAAAAGTCTGGGAAAGGATTTTTGACGTGAAGTGTAAGTCTTCCTACCGCAGTTTATCTCAGTAAACAGTAAATGCTATTTACTGTGGTTGGTAAGTTTTTGGTGAAGTTTTTTAATTCTTCCTGAGCGGGAGTATGGGCATAGAAAAATATCAGTAAGACCATTAAATTTTCTACTGTCTTCTTTTACGGCAGTATGGAGATGTTAGTACTTTTCCCCTGCTATCATGCATATATGTAATGGTCTTGTGTTGACAATGATATTGTGAAATACGCACAGCAGTGCGAAGCAAGGAAGAGCAATAGTGAAACATGCACAGCAGTGTGTGAAGCATAAGTGAGAGCAATGGAGAAATAAGCACAGCAGTGCGAAGCAAAGAGAGAAGGGAACTCACAGGAGTGTGCATGAATATTTTTATGGGTTGAAATGTTTGATGAGAAAATGGTAAAACGCAGCAGCAGCGTAAAAACCTTTTCTTAGGTAATGTAAGAATTGTAAAAAGGAATGCACAGAGAAGCAGTGAAGTGAATGAAGAAAACCAGGGGCAGTTTTGGTTTCAAAACCATGAATAGTTTCACACAGCAGTGAAAAGGTAAATCTGTAAATCCCTGTAATTTTTTGTTTTCACACAGCAGTGAATGTAAATGAAATATTTACACACAGTGGTGTAAAATTTCAAAGGAGGCAGAGTAATCTTTGTTGTAATGTTTTGGTGAATCCCTCTAAGTGAAAGAGGATGAATGTAATGTTTTGATGAATCCCTCTAAGTGAAAGAGGATGAATATGTCTTAGTAATTTCTCAGGTGAAAACAGAGTTATGGTTGAATGTTGTTTTTGGTAAATCCCTCTCAGCGAAGAGGATGAATGTATATCAGTCATTTTATTTTAATGAATAGAGATCTTTTATGGTGGCGAAATACTCTGTTCTCAGCATTTTTTTAAAAAGGGTCCTCTGTGCAAAAAGATCCTGGAGCAAAGGAAAACAGAGCATAGCCTCTGTGTGCATAATGTTTGGTTTTGGTATTTTCCCATTGAACAAAAATACCCAACAGTGGTATCAGAGCTAGTCCAGGCTCTTTGATGGTGACAGAGCAGGTTCATGCTCTTTGAAGTGTCAAAGAAGCTGAAGGAAAGACCCTTGTTGCAGCAGCAGTAAAGCTTCTCCAGCTGTGTGAAGTTTCAGCCAAAGGGATTCAGGTATTTCTCAGTGATTTCAAAAATAGTTAAGAATGGCAAGGTCAAAGAAGAAATTGTCCAAATCCCCTAAGCTTGTATCTCCCTCTTCTATTAAAATAGAAGGCAAGCCATTTGAAAACTTTTTATTTGAGGCTCCAAGGTTCGATGGAGACTTTGATATGTGGGAAATAATAATGAGGACTTTCCTACAGTCTGAAGGAATGGAAATTTGGGAGTCAGTGATTGATGATAGCAAAATGGATGAAGAATCCAAAGAGTATGATGCAAAAGCAGCAAAGATAATCCTGGATGGTCTGCCTGATTCTATAAAGAAGAATCTAGGAAATTATTCATCAGCAAAGGATATATGGGACAGACTGCATGAGCTTCATGCAAAGGGAGCATTGACCATGACCATGAATCAAGAAGAAAATTCTGAACCCATTATAGAAGCTGAAAATGAGAAGGTTGACCTCATCAAGCTTCAAGTGCAAGAAAGGGATGAAGAGCTTGCCAAGCTTAAGAAGGAACTTGATGAAAGCAAAAAGAAGCATCAAGAAGAAGTCATATCCATGACAAATCAGTTGAATAAAGCAAAGAAGCAAGAAGATGCCTTGTCAAGTCAACTTGAACAAAGGCACAAGAGAGTGAACAAACTTGTAGAAGAACTTGGACAGTACAAGGTAGAGGTATCCTCCCTTAAGTCTTAGCTATAAGAAGCCAAGAAGCAGGCACAAGAAGCTGAAAAGAAAATGGAGAGCAGTCAAGCAGAAATCTCCAAAATGAAGTCAGATATAATCTCTGTTAAAATAGCAGCAGCTGAAGCTACTCGAAGCAAGGAAGAAACTGAGGAACAAGTTGCAAAGAAGAATGATGAGTGTGAAAGATTAGAAGAGGAGATTGTCCTCCTCAGGAAGAAAGTTGAAGGGATGAACAAGATCATGAAGAGCTCTCAAGCTTTGGATGACATGCTCAGCTATCACAGATCTCCATCTGATAAATCAGGACTTGGGTATGTAGGTGAATCCTCAAACAAGGATGAAAATGCTTCAAGCAAAGGAGATGTGAAGAAGCCAGAAAGAAATGGTGATGCTCCTAGTTCCAGCAAAGGCAAGGAGAAAAATGAAGGCTGCCATAAAAGAAATCCTGCTCCAAGTAGAAAACCAGCTCCAAGAAGAAATGTAGCTGATGGCAAAGATGCAAGAGGCAATGGTGATCAGCAAAGGATCTCAAGGCAGCAAGGCTTCAGAAGTACATCAAGGAAACCTCCATCTCCCAGGTACCAAAGTTCATTTTTTGGTTATTGTTATTCTTGTTCAAACTTTGGTCATATGGCAAAACACTGTAGAGCATTTCATGGAGATAGATGTTGTGGTCCCCAACAATCTCCAAGAAATAATTTCACAAGAAGAAATCATGAATTTTTATTCATGAACAATGTTGAATGTTTCAAGTGTCATGACATTGGGCATATGGCACGAGATTGTAACTTGACATGGGCTCTTACACAAGCTAGACCCATGCAAAAGAAAAAAGTTACACAAGTATGGAGAAGGAAGGAAAGGCAATCTGAAAATCCCTTGAACTCCCCAGTGGATCTAAATTTGTTTTGAGAAGAGTCTGCCAAAAGAAGACAAGCACACATTAAAGGGGAGCTTGTAGTTTTT
>APFE031378643.1:0-51303 GCA_000404065.3 Pinus taeda
GTCCATGTGCCTTGCCACATCATTTGTGGATGTAATGATGTAATTATTGAAAGGAAAGGACAAAATGTAATGTGTGAAAATCCAAGAGTCATATGTGGAATATGAAAACTGACATAGTCATATATGGACAAAAGAGTCTTTAGGAAAAGTCCAAAGGTCACATTAAAAGTCCATGAGTCATGAAGGTAACTCAAGAGTCATAGGGGATATGAAAGGTCACCCCTCTTGTTATAAATACACCCTCATAAATCAAGCAAAGGGGATTTTGGAGAGCTAGCCTTGGCTTCTCTAGCTTAAGCATAGAAGAGAAGATCTTTCTTTGGAGAAGCAAGAAGTGACTTAATGTTCCACAACTGGAGTTAATAGCTCGCCATTCTAATTGTGTACTTGGATCTTTCACCTACTAATCAGAAGCTCACTAAGCTAACACATTCTCATGCATGTATTGTGAATATTGTAAGACTATTCTTTAGATGTTTGCAGTATATGTTTTGTTCATATGTACTAAGGAAATTAAACTACTTCATTGGCTTTGGTACTTATCTTGTTGAATGTGTGCTATATTTCCTGTAATGTTCGTTGTGTCTATGTGAACTATTTCGCTAGATAACTAATGAATCCTTCCTTGCTCTCGTTTACCTCTCTTAGGATAGTACTATTACTATCCTTCTAGAGACTCACTCTTACTTCCCTCTTGTGAGAGCCTCCTTTTACAAATTGCAATTGGTGTTTCACAGTGTCAACTTTCTTGCTGAATTCAAATGTTATGTGCATGCTCTCTTATGTTATTCATTGTCGCTGAGGCAAACCTTTAAGTTATGGTGGTCGGGTCGATACTCTGGATGGGGCCCCTACTCCAAACGATGTGAGGTCTAATTGGGACTTCACATCGGGGAGACCCCCTTGGTTGATGGATTTCCAGCACCGTCAACATAACCCTAATAGGCACATATAAGTAATCAAACATCTTTGCTATCATTGTTTCATTAAGTAACTTTGAAGTGTTTCTCTAATTGTAATTGGCATCCTGTAATCTTGGGTTGATAAGCAATATTTGAATATCCTGGTTGCAACTAGATTTATATTGTTCAAGTTGAAACACCTCTGATAATTGTGATCCCATTTGCATTCTCATCCTAGAGATCGACTTGAATGGTTAAATTTTACCTCCAAACCTAAGCTTGGTTGAATAGAAAGTTATGCACACCTTCTCCACCATTCAATTTGAGAAGTTAGACCCCCATTCACGGTTAGCATAGGTGACCTTGCAGTTCTATTGTGGGCAATCCCTTACAGGAACAGAGGCACTTGTATGGTTAGAGCTCCTAGGGAGGTATCGTTAATGAGGCCTTAGCCTCTTTCCCCAGCGGTTCTCTCTACAACCTTGTTTGTGACTAATTTCAAAACAATTGAGGAGAAGGCTTAACCTACAATAGGCATATAACTAAAATTAACCAAGATCTTGCATCGCACCTAGTTTAGAGTTTGCATTTCATATGTCTAACTTTTTCTCTTCTTGCAGCATTGTTATTATTATAACTTGAGATATCTATTTGCTAGTTTCTTAATTCACACTGAGCATTGTTAAAGCAATGGTCTATCATAATTATTTCTTATTTGTCTCATCGATCTTAATTGAATCCATCTTAAAACACATTGCTCATAAATATTCACACTCGTTCTAATCATAATCAAGTTGCACTAATAATAATTGTCTTGCCCTTACATCTCCTAGACTTGTTACTTCTACAAGTTTTCCTTCATTAATCATCCTTAGGGACTATCCCCCTTGACTTCGCTAGGAGAGACTCTAAACGGAGTGAGTAGGGATCAGAGTGACAGCCTACTCTAAGTGTTGCGCCTTAGGTGTACACTTTAGGTGACAGCACATACGAAAGAAACACACTAAGAATCAGACGTTTACCTAATAGACACATGACACCAAGTTGAACTTAATATCCTAACAAGCCTATCCTTCCTTATCATGTCTACCAACAGCAAGAGGTCAGCATCTGATGTTTGTTTCTAATTGACTATGTTTACCTCAATTCATTGGGTATCAACTTGCTGTTTGAAATGAAGTCAAACTGTTGTTGATAGATAAAGTCAAACTAAGGTAGATGGATGAAACTAAACTGTTGTTTGAAAGGCTTTTCTTTCAGTTAAGAAATTTACCCTTTTTAACTGTCTAAAGCAACCTCTCCATACTGCTATGTGAATATTTTATTAACAAAATCACTACTATCACATCATGCCAGCGCTGGATTAAGCATTTCAGTGGCTGGAGAAAACTGCTGTCATGTGACCTCCTTACAACTGTAGACCCTTTCAACTGCTGTAGCTGTACTTCCCGCAGATATTTTTAGAATCTTGGACGGTAAAGAGGGCAATGAACGTCAACAAAAGAAGAAAATATTCCATGGACTAGCAAAAAATACAGAAGCAGGCAAGAAATGGTGGAGCCAGTAAAAAACATAATAATGCATCCAACATAGACAAAAGTAACTACCCTTGAGAGAATAAATATAAATTCAAAAAGGTTCATTGCGTTCTCTCGTCACATCATAACAGCAATATCTATTCTTTCAAAAAGTTTATATTCAAATGCAATTTCGCAAGATCTCTTGTATTTTTGGACTATCAAAAGCTGAACTAGAAAAAATTTGAATACCCTCTTTATTCACTCCTTCCATTGTGTAGCTGTAGTGATTTAAATGCTTTCATTGGATCACAAATAAACATAGAAACTAAAGTGTTATCAGTTTGATACTACAGGAAAATCAAACTACAGATAATCTGGCACTTACCCTGCAGGTAGTACGTTCTGGAGGCCTTCTGATTTGTTCTTGAATGTACTCATCTTGCAAGTCATAAAGCTGCAAGGAGGAGAACTTTTTGTGGGGAACAACTTTAAAGGCGCAGATATCCTTCCAAGATATCTTCTCGCTACAATTTAGAATATAAATATGTTTCCACCATTAGTTACACTCAAAACATACAATGGAAGAGTTTAACAACTATACTATTTCATCAAGCTCTTAAGCTACCAAGTTTGTTAGTCACTTAAGCATTAAATGAACTAAAACATTTGATGTCAATTTGCATAATACAAACAATACACTGTTGTAACTTGAATTACTGCAGACTCCAAACTTACAATGGAAGAGAGTTTAATAACTGTGTTCTTTCATCAAGTCCTCTTAAGCTATCACGTTTGTTGTTTCACTTAACCATTAAATGAACTAAAACATTTTATGTCAATTTACATAATACAAACAATACACTGTTGTAACTTGAATTATTCTAGACCAATATTTCAATAGTAGGAAGGAATCAATCCTGAAGAACTTACTCTTCTTTTGAATTTGCATATTCACAGTCCCTCAGGGATTTAGGTATGCGAAAATCAATTCTTTGATATCTGCCAAAGAACCATTTATGCATAATCAACTACTTGTCCAGCAGAAATTTAGAGTTCAATAAACAATTTAAGCAGCATAATCACATTTCAGCCCCTAGTAATTCAGATATTTAAAAAACAATATTTTCAAACCGGTCCAAGCTCCAATAAAACCAGTCATCTATCCCTATCAAAAATAAAATTACAGTTTCATAAACAAGTCAAAAGGATTGTAATGAAAAACATTTATAGAGGCAGAGTAAAATTCCTATCATAATTTGGAGGGAAAAGGTTAAAAACTTAAGTTGCGCAAAACTAGGAAACAGATAGTTTTTGAAAACAGGAACATCATGGAAACATGATCGCTCCAAACAGGTATGTAGGGAGAAATGCAGTATATAGAAAGTACAATATATATATATATATATTATCATGCAAGAAAATAATAATGGCACTCATAAGTTCATAACAAACACTTTAAAAGGAAACTTTCTTAATGCCATCTCGATCTTCACTTCCTCTATTCTTGAAGAGCCTATCAAAGTGTTTAAACACAAAATTAGCATTCAAAGAAGCTTCCTCTAATGAGGCCCCTCAAAGGCAGGATTGAGAAACCTAATAAACCAAAATGTCGCTCTAGGTGGGAAATGTTGATTTTTGGTAGCATTGGATGTGCTCTAAACTTGAAATTTGGTGGAGAGGCTAAGGCACATGAGATCTCCAAGACCCAGAAATCGTTTGGAGAAATTCTACCCAAATGAAGAAATATTAAAATAATTAATATTTTTAATGGGTTCCTAAGTCTAAACTTAGGAAAATAAAAATAGTAATGTGTATTAATATAATATGGGTGAGAAAGTTCTAAGTGATGAGGATCCAGCTTCTTCTAATTTTAGCCGTTGATTAGGGACTTAATCTCGGCCATTGAATCGTCAACAGGAAAAGTATAAGAGGAGGTTTGAGGGTCATTTGGAGATACACCAAGAGAGATCAAGAATTCGATTTTTTGGGGCGAGGTTTGCTGAGAAAATCGAGTTAGTGATCAGTTGCAGTGAGGAGCAGTTCAGCGAGGGATTTCCATTTAAGGCTGAAGAATACATAGCAAAGAGGCAGTGAAGTGTCGAGAGAGACAGCGCAGGCCCTAGAAGGGCTGACGCAGAGGCTGTAGGAGATGAAGCAGAGGACACAGAGGGTCGTAGAGGCTGACACAGAAGCCGTGGAGGGCTTCAAAAGCAACACTAGGGAGATTTTGTGGGGCAGATTGGGAGCAGATCAGCAGATTCTGAGCTCGGATAGGGTGACGCAGCTCCTGGAGGAGTGACGCAGTTCCTGAGTGGTGCTTGGAGCAGCTTTCACTATCCAGCATAGGGAACAGCAGGAGTCATTGTAGGGTTTGATCACCTAGTTGCTAATTTGCCGAAATATCTGTCTCCGAATAGAGGTACTACTGCCAAGGATATTCTTTGTTGGGTGAGCCATTTCTGGCACCCTAGTTGTATTCACGAAATCTGCTTAATAATACAAAACCCTCTATATGTTGCACCAATTTTCCCAGATTGGGTTTTTCTGGGGACGATTGTCCAAAAATAACAGTGTCCCTTGTGTTATTGTTTCCGTTTATTACAATGCATGATATGTATATTTGTGAAGGCTGCAATAGTGTTTACTTCGATGTTTATGCGATTCAATAACTTGTTAATGTAAAGAACAAATAGGAGAATGTAAGCCAGTAGTTGCAATACGGGTTTCTGACGTGTTAGATTCAGTAATTTTCACAGGAAAAAATTTCGGAGGTGACTTCCTTCTCCAAGGGCCCTACGGGGGCGAAATCTCAAGAGCCAAATATGCTCATGGAATTAAGGAACAGGAATTTGTTCAACAAAGTAACCTCCCAAATGGATATTTCATTTGGAACTACTGCCTCAAAATCTAACAAGTCTTGTAAAGGGGTGCTCTATAAGGCAAGCAATAGACTAAGTGACAACAATGAGGTGTAACAGCCACTACCCCCTACTTTTTATGGACTTTCACCAACAAGAGGCTTCCCATTAGACACGTCACCTATGAGAGATGCTAGGTTCAAGGATCAAGGTGACAAATGGATCATAGAGGATGACTCTTCTTAAGACGGGGTTCATCAAGCAAGTGAAAAGTAACTCGCATCCTACAATCAGGCCAAATCAGGGCATAATTGACTTATGGCTTGAGAAATAGCAAACCAAATGGATTGTTCTAGAGTCAATAGGCCAAGAAAAGGTTTCCCCCATTAGATATCAGTGATCAAATGGAACAGAGAACCCTTTAATAAGCCCTCAACTTGAAGCTATGCAAACTAGGGTTTTCCTAAGGCAAGAGAATTAGGGCTTGAAATGCTGAGATTGACCACTAAGGTAGGTTGACTTTGAGGAAACCAAGTCTTCCATCAATGTTGAATCCTTCCACAAGCTAAGACTCTTCCTCTAAGCTAATTTGCACCAAGCCCTAATTGGTCGCTTATCCTTAAGAGGGCTTAAATTAGAAAAAGAGAGCAAAAATTTAGTTTGGGGATGAATTGATATGTGACCAATTTGAATAGGCTAGTGCCTAGACCTTTGGAAGATGGAGTCTATGGATGTGAAAGATTCGCTAAATCTTACTGAGTAAGCAATGTTCCACCAAGTTTCGGGTACAAGGAGGCGAGGGAGCAGGGATACGCAGGAGCGGCCTATGCAAAAGCTCCCCACCAATTTTTAGGAAACGTGGGGGGACGTCGAGGTCTTAAAAACTTATAAATATAAAATATAAATCGATGAATCATACAACTAAAACAAATTTAAAACAAAAAGCATGATAATTGATATCATTATCATATAAATTATAATGATACATCATACATGTAATTTTGTAACTGTACAGTGTAACTACTAGTCTACTAACTTACTAACAATGCACAATGAAAATAAATTATAAAATTACAAATGTTTAAAGTTTTAAACTTTAAACTTTAAACCATATTGATGTTCACTTCCAACTATGAACATTGAATATTGAATAATATAAAAGTCAAGTCTGATACATGAGCGGCAGCGTTTCGCTCAACGAAGGAGCAGACAAAAGGCTGCTTGGCGATGGCGGCAGTGTTCAATTCAACGAAGGAGCAAACAAAAAATGAAGTGTGAAATGAACATAATGTAAACCCTTCACGGTTGATCAACAAATATTAAAAATTACAATTTTTTGTTCCATAAAAAATTTGTGAATTTTTTCTAGGGAAACGACCCCTCAAGACCCCTTAAGACCCCTTTTACCTAGGAAACGATCAAGTTTCCTCGCATACCCTGTTTTTTGGGAGCGGGCGGAAACGTCCCCCTCTCGTCCCGAAGTCCCCGGAGCGCTAGGGAGCTAGGAAACTTGACCCCCAGGCGGGGTGTAACAACCCATCTAATTGACCCATTAATAAAAATGTTAAATTTGTTGTGTGTTATATGTGATCAATATAAGAGATTCCCCCTAGGAATATCTCAGTTTTCCTACTAAAATTTCTGTGTTTGCTTTAGAGGAGGTCAAGTCTGTTTATGTGCGGAAATTGCCCGAGAATGTGACAGAAGAGCAACTAAGAGAACTTTTTGGTAGACATGGTGAAGTTACTAAAGTTGTCCTGTTGGAACAAAAGCCTGGGCAGCCAAAGCGTGATTTTGGCTTTGTTCACTATGCTGACCATTCGAGTGCCATAAAAGCTATACCAAGAATTCAGCACCTACAGGGTACAAGGAAAAAAAAAGTAATATCATGATCGAGTGCGAATGCTTCTTGAGGTTTGGATGGTTATGTACTATCCTCCTGTTTATATGATGAACGAATCATCACACAAGGTGATCACCGTGTACTGTGTAAAATGGAATATTGGAAAGTTTCATGTTTATAGAAATATTCAGCCAAAATAACGGACAAGAGATGTAAACGTGGATGCCCAGGATGTGCTGAACACAGTGGTTTTGTACCATTAAGATTATACACAGCTTATGCTTAGCTGTAATTCACTTGAACATCAGTCAAAACTGAAGATAATTCAACCATGTGCACCATAAACAATTTATGAACAGTTATAAGACTAAACAGTATGCTGTAGGTCTGGGTATATAATAAAAATCAAAGGAATTGAAACTTTCAAAATCACTATAACAAAGTGATATTAAATTTACGAGGAAAGCAAAAATAAAATTAAAAAAACATTAATCATAGAAAGACATTACCATCTTTATTAGATACCTGAATTAAGCTTAAAAAAAGTGGTTACAATCCTTATTAGACTCCTTTGAATTCTATGTTGTGAAAGCTCCCTTGTAAAGTAACTTAAATGGAATGAAAACAAATTTGGTCAAAATTTGGAAATGAGATCACGGGGTTGAGGGATCAAATCCCGGCCCCTTCCAAACTTGGTGCGTTGTTATGGTTTTGTTGGCGGTTCGTTTAATTCCTTAACGCATATGGTGACGGTTTGTAAACAATTCGGCTAACGGTTGCGTTTTCCAAAAATACGCTGTAAATACAGCGTCATAATTATTCTTTTTTAATGTTTATAATAAGGCAACGGATAATCGAAGCCAAAGAACCTTGGATCATCTACAGAACTGTTGGCTCAAATTTCTTTGCGGATTTGTTGACACAGTGCTTCAGAACTGTTGGCCCGGATTTCTCTACGGATCTATTGACACAGTGCCACTACTCGAACTAGTGATGATGATGCTCTCTATTCGTGATGTTGTGATGAATATGGACCTGCAATAACACACAGACTCAGACCTGGGCTAAATTCAAATCGGTGATACAACTCGTACCTGTGACATGTATTCCGACTTGTAATCTGTGATGCTTACCATTTGCTCGTAATACATTCTCATCCCAGACTTGTTCGGTGGAATTTTTGTGGGTTCATATACAAAACAGAAACTGATTTGAAGTAATAGGTACCTGTTATATCATTCTATTCAGAAATCTGAGCAGTGGAGAGACAGTCCAGAACTTTTGGAGTTGTGGAGAAATGATTCAGAACTTTGTGGGGCATCTTTGTGGCATCGAAGATTGAACGTTGTAGCTCCTAAAGGAATTGAAGATCAAACATCTGTTGAAGCAGCCTCAACTGCGGTTACAGTGAGTGCTTTAGAGTAAGTTAGTATGGAGGGACAACGAGATGGTGAAGCAGTTCGCCAATATTATCTGGCCGTAGATCGTCAGCAATTTAAAATGGGGACTTTGGTTGGACACTGATGGCCCTGCGCTTGCAAGACAGGATCGGAAATGAAAAAAAACAATGCGGTCAGCATGCCGTGAAGAATTGGAGATGTTTGGCTTTATTTCTATAGGGCTTTGCCTGCGCTTGTTCGAACCCGAGCTTCACCGACAAGGGTTTCTCCAGACTGGAAAATTTTCCTGCGTACAGGAGCGTAGGGTTGGGAGGTCCGAAGGTTTGAATAGGGCTCCGATACCATGTGTAGCAACCACGAACCAGAATTTAAAACTGAAATACAGACAGCGTAAAAATTCAAATTGTACTAACCTCAACTGCGGCTGATGATTCTGCTGCTGAACTGGTACTTCTTCAATCAAATTTCGAGATGGCCAATACCACCCGACCTGACAGAGCAACCTGGTTGCTCGATCCAGAGACGCTCTCCACAGAGGCTCTCTGTCCCTCCGTGCCCAGAACTCAGATCGCTAAAAGCTCTTCTGTAATATCTCTGCTTCGGTTTTCTGCTATTGAGTTTTTCTTCCTCCGCCTCCCCCTGCTCCCGGGTCAGCCCTCTGCTATTTATTTCCCTTCTCCTGGCGGTGGCCGCCCTCCCACTTGCAGCCACCGCCTCTCCGCATTCAATCCACTGCGATATTTGTTGCCATAAATTTCCAGTAGGTAGTCTTTAATGGTTTCAGATATTTCGGTATGATCGATGCCCAGCCTTTATGCTGGTTATCATAGTCTTTACATGGTCACGTTTAAATACATGTTATGGTATTTTTTATGTTCATATAGAATATGTTATAAGGTTTAATGTTTATATAAATATACTTTAATGTTTATATAAACTATGTTATAATATTTAAATGCTTATATATATACCTTTTAACATTTCAAAATATGTTATAGTTTTTAATGATATATATATCTTTTAATTTTTATAATTTGTAAAGTCTAACTATATAATATAAAGTTTTATCTATATATATATATCATCTTCATATATTCTAAAGTTTAACATTTTTATTAATGGGTCAATTAGATGGGTTGTTACACGGGGGGACGCAACCCCATAGAACATTGGTAATTTTGATGCCTTAGATCATATAGTGAGACTATATGATCTCAAACTCCATCCAAGATCAACTGCTTCGCCTTCGCCATCTCCTTCCTATATTCTTTGAGCTGATCTGCATCCTGGGGAACTACCACCACATTATCTATGCAGGATTTCAGGTCATATTCATCTAAAAGGAAGGACATCCTAGCCTTCCAGATGACGTAGTTGGAAGCACCATCCAACCTATCCTGCTCACTAAGCCCTGTTGTGGCCATCTCTGAATCTGTCGAAAACTCCCTCTTTCCTTATGCTTGGTTGTTGCTCTGCTACTCGCACTCCCTTCTGATATGTGCAAATCTACTAGCTGCTACTGCCAATCTACTTGGAAAATCGAACTTCTGAGACTCGAAGTTCCTTGAGAAAAATGTTCCCTCTATTGTCTGTGCTTTTCTCTTCCACCCGACGTTGGTTCAACTACTACAAAACCCTTTGTGTCCAACCAAGGAATCTGCTCAGTGAAAATCTAAGTTGTTGCTGCTCCCTCCGACTATTGGAATCATTGTCCCATGCAACTCGACTTTTTTGCAACCCTACAACTAAGAATCGAATTTCTTCCCCAACAATTTGGCCTGCCTGTCTAGGTATTACGATGTCTCTGAGAATTTCAACCTGCTACTCCCACTAAACAGAGAAATTCTCACCTCTGCTTTTGAGCTTCCCGACTAATCACTCATGCTTTGATACTATGTGAAAATTTCAAAACTGAAATCATATTGCAACAACTGGAATTTATTTTTTTGATTGTTCATCATTTTAACAATTTATCTGCTACAGCAAATATCAAATAAATCACACTACAGCCTTCACAAATAAAATATTGCAGAAGAAAATAGCGCTGGAATCTGAGAAAATCTAGCACACATACATAAAAATATGACACCGTTATTTTTGGACAAAAGTCCCCAGAAAAACCCAACTTGGGAAAACCGGTGTAGCAGCTGACAGTTTTATTATTATGCAACAGTGAGAAAATCTAAGTACAATAATCTGGGTGTTGAAATCTGGCAATCCTGTAGAGAAAAATATTGGTAAAAATACTACAGGGAAATTACTCACTCCAGGCAATTATGGCACTAAACTGCTTCTAAAAAGCAAGTCATCCAACTGGGCTTGCGCAAGCTCTACATCAACCTAATGCTACTTGCTGCCACTGTTGCCCGAACTGATTGTTAATCTAGTCGTCTTGACTGTTGTTCATTGGGAAACTGTCTCTCCAACAATTTGGGACTCTTCCTAGCCTCTAGAAATGAAAATGTCTGCCATATTCAGCAAATCAAACTGCCTTCTTGAGGCTCTATGTAGCCTCCTGGAGAAATCTCAGCCTCTCTGCAAATGTACTCATTCGATCTAGAAAACTTCCTCCAGTCTCACTGTCCCTACCCCTCTCTGTCTCTGCTTCTTCACTGAAGCTCGAACTCTCCGGCAAATGACTCCTGTTACTTTGGAAAATCGAATTCTCCAAGTGACTCTAGTGTATTCTCATCATCACTACTCGCAACACTTGCCCAACTCTTGACGCTCACAATCGCATCAATCCCTATATGGTGAACTACGCCCTTCTCCGAAGTGTCGCTGTCACTACCAGAAGCAACCTTCTTCTTCTTCTTATCCTGTAACATCTTCCACTCTTTCCATGATTCCTTCTTGGTAGTTGTAGGAGCACCCTTGCTCACCACTGACCAAGTGCTCTTCTTAGGCTGCAGAGTCTCCCTCTGAATCTGCAAGCTCCTTCTCGAACTAGACTCCTTTTGAGTCTCTAGAACCTGGACCTTCTCATAAAAGTGTAACTTTTTCTTGGGAACATGTGCCTTCTCCTTTAAAGCCTGCACCTGCACCTGCACTTGCTCCTGCTTCTCTAGAACCTGCATCTGCACTTGCTCCTGCTTCTTTCCATGATCCTCAAGCTTGGCAGTCAACCTGTAGAGACCATGCTCTCTAACTCCGAGTACAATCCCATCAAACTTAGAGCCTCTGAGCCTGATTCTTGCCTTTCCATCCGGGAACAAGACCTCAAACCCCTTCCTCTCCATCATCGAGACGGAGAGCACATTATATCTGAGTCCTGGTACAAACAATACATCCTGGACAACATCATACATTCTGTCTCCATCTTGAATGGCACAACACCTGATCCTCAGATCTCCAATTGACTCTTGTTGCCCAACACCATGTGCAACTTTGAGTCCCATCCAGCTAGAGTCTCAAAAATATCCTGTGACCCTATCATATGCTTCATCGCACCACTGTCCACGTACCATCCATCCTCTTCGATAGTACTCTGCAAGAAATGAGAAATCATAGCAAAATCCTCCTCTTCGTCTTCCAATCTTCTAGCGAGCTCATCCATCTCTACTTTATTGGCAATAAGGGCGGTCTGCTTCCCTTTTATTTTCTCATAATCTCCCTTCTTCTTCGGACATCTCAATGAAAAATGACCCATCTCACCACAATTGAAACACTTGACTTTACTCAAGTCCTCCTTTCGCTTACCCTTCATTCGTGATGCAAGTGCCATGTCATCATCTGAAGATTTCTGCTTCGACTAAAGATCCTCATCTCGCAACTCTTCCTGAACGAAGTCATCCCACAGCCTATCCCAGTCTGCCAGCTTCTCCCTGGCAACGATTCCTTTGATGACGGGTTTCCATTCCTCGGTGAACCCTTTCAAGGCAATCTTTACCATATCTCCATCTGAGACAGTCACACCGATTGCAGCAAGCTCATCTTTGACCTGAGATAATCTCGTCAAATAAGAGGTCATGCTTTCACCCTTTAACATCTTGGTGAACTTCAACTTATCCTCCAATACCAATACCCAGTTCTCGTTCTTATTTCGGAACAAATTCTGAAGAGACACACACATCTCATGATCGGTGTTTTTCCGAGACAAATGAGGTATTAGGGCATCCCTCACACCATCTAGGATGATCAGTCTCGCCCTCGCATCCAAATATTCCCATATTTCCACCTCCTTAGGGTTGATTGGCTTCTTAATCTCTTTCTCGGCAAAATCCCAGATCTTGTTGACCTGCAATATCAACTTGATCCTTTCCTTCCATGGACTATAGTTGGACAAGCCCTCCAACTTGTCCTCATATCGGATACCTGCCTGCAACTTCGACATTGTAGTGAACCCTTCACTCACAATGTCACCAACTCCCTCTCACGGTGTACTTTGCTGAGCACAACTTTGATTTAATCACTTCCAAAGTAGCTTAGACATGCTCTGATACCATGTTGAATTTCCACGTCCTTGGGTCTAAGTTAGAGTCTTAAAATCATTGACACTACCAAACCAAGAATCTCAACCATAAACTACTTTGCACAGCGGAAATAGAAAGCAATAAATCAATACGCACAATGATACACAGTTTTGAACAAAATTGTACAATAATGTACAATCACCAATCTTCGTTATATTAATCCAAATCTGATAAATACAATAGTCTATGGTTACAAGATACAATGACAAACTTGCTGCAGCACTTCTATGTCGTATCTTGTCCTGTCGGTCTGTCGCACCCGTACTGCTCACTAGTAGTGCCTTAGTCCATCAAGGCCACTACACATCGAGACTCCAGGATGGTTGCCTCCTATCACTACTGCAAGTCACGTCTGGTACAATGAACATGGGCTCATCCAATCTGCTTTCTAGGCTGGCCAATACCTGAGCTCCAATCTGCCAATCTAACAGCCACTTTTGTCCATCAAAGTGTTGCACATTAGGCTCCAAATTTCACCCAATCACGCAACATCCAACATCCTTCTTATATGCTACTCTAGGGCTACTCTAGGCTATCAACACATTGCCCTCCAACAAACCAATGATGCCCAATTCTTCACTGCAAGATCTGCTCCTAGGATAGACTTTGGACCATCACAAAAAGTCCTCCAAATGGCTCCCACAAGCTTCTAAACTGTCTTCTCCTAGGACATCATCCACTAGCATCAATTCAACCTTAACACATCAATACAATACATACCTAGCTCGTTTCTGCACTCGCGCGTTCCTGTACTCACGTTCTTGCACTCGCGCGTTCTTGTACTGGCATTCCTGCAGTCGCGCGTTCCTGTACTCGCGTTCCTGCACTCACACGTTCCTATACTCATGTTCCTGCACTCGTGTTCCTGTACTCGTGCGTTCCTGCAGTGACATGTTCCTGTACTTGCGTCCCTACACTCGCATTCTTGCACTTGTGTTCCTACACTCGCACGTTCCTGCACCCATGTGTTCCTACACTCACATTCCTGTACTCATGCGTTCCTACAATCACATTGCCCACACTCGAGCTGGCTTTCTTGATGTGTAGACTATGAAAGATGCTTCTTGGATGAGTGAAATGACACTCCAATCACCTCTTATTTATATGCATAAGAAGGGCTTCCAAAACGTCATGTTTGAAGCTGCACGTCCATTGGGTTCTTCAAGTCGGCCTACTTGAAACGAATAATAATTATGTTAACTTCAAAAATTCATATCTGTCTAACGACAACTTGGATTCGGGCGATTTTCGATGCGTTGGAATCATCTCTCTAAGAAATATCTTCCTCATCCATCACATGCCGTGAATCCATCATGGTTTTGCCCCGAAAACACGATGGGTGCCAAAACCCCATAATTGGGTTCCAAGCCCACAAGCTGCCCTTGTGGCGCTTTGTCCTCCAAACCCTGAACCCTAAGACTTGGAGTACCTCCCAAGCTACACAATTCAACATTTGTCACATTATTGCTATTCCTTATGTCTATGTTTACAATGATATATTGTTGAGCCTTCAGGACCTGACCACTATGACCTTGCAGGGTTAGTTGTCAAGCTGACAGTTCACCTACATTTTGTATCATCACACAAGATAAAGTGTTATCCCTTTTGGACAGAACTACAGTAAGAAAGAGCTTGGCAAAAATTAGTATTTTGACAATCCCTTCTTGACATGATGTCAGTGATGTTATGACAGTGTCTCTTTGACAATGATCTTGTGACAGTTTCAACTTTCGTATGATGACGATGCCAGAGTTTGAAAAGTGGGAGTGTTGAAGATGTTTTTAGTTGCAACATGTGAGCAGCTATAGATTGCAAGCCTATGGTAGCAGCAGTAGTAGAGTCTTGGTGGACAGTGGTAGCAGCAGTAGTAAAGTCTTGGTGGACAGTGGTAGCAGCAACAGTGGCAGTGAGAGTGGACAATGGTAGCAGCGGGAGCAGTGGTAGGAGTGGTAGTGAATAGTGGTAGGAGTGAATTGTAGCAACAGTAGCAGCAAGAGTGACAATAGACAATCACAGCAATTGAAGTGGCAGATTGTAGTTGGGTGATTGTCCCTAGTACAGGAGCCCAAACTTACTTAGGGAGCAATTGTTTCCTTCCAGCCTTGCTGTTAAAACCAGTGTTGTGAAAATCGCGATTTTTTTGTTCCGCCGATCAAATCGCGATTTTTATACGAAAAAATCGCCTAAAAATTTTTTTGCCGATTTTTACTAAAAAAATCGTGGTGGGTCAGGGCAGCACGATTTTATAAGTTTTTTTTTGGTTTTTCAATTGCTCAATTGAAAGAAACAAATAATTTATGAGTGGGGCAGCTTAATGATCAAGTCTAGGCCCTAGTATGGATATGTTATTCATGGTAATGTTAAATTCTTAAAGTAAATGAAGATTAAGGAGAATGTCACTTTTACTTAAATTTTTAACATTACCATGAAATGACTCTGGATGTTTGAGAGTGGTTCCAGCCTCATTGGATTTCATATGGAGAAAGTAGAATTTTAGATTTCATTTAAAATTCAGCAGACTTATCAGTTTTTCAGGATTTCAGGATTGGGAGATTGTAATGTTTCCAGGTGACACCACCTGCCCGGGCTACCCCGGCCACCAGTGGAGGACATGGTCTACCTCCTATAGCTCCTACTTCTAGTTCTTCAGCTTCTAGAGCACATCAGACTCCACTGCCATCTCCACCAGCACAAGCACCAACATCTACATCTAGAGGGAAAGGGAAAGTTGTGGCATTTTCTCGCAAGAGGGGCAGAGGAAATCAATAGGATTAGAATTTCATTTTATTGTATATGACATTATGACATGATGAGATACATTATTATATCTTTTGTTGATATTTTGAGGCTGAGTTGGGACTCAGGAGTCAGGACTTACTATTCAGGACATGATTCAATGTTATGTGTGATTTTAGCGCTAGAAATGATATTAAACATCTTATATATTAGTTTTTTAATCATATTTTTGTGTCAATGTATTTATTTTATGTTGTAGATCGTTTAGATATTAAAAAAAAATGAATAAAAAAAAATGAAAAAAAAAAAATGAATATTTTTGTACAAAACGATTTTTTCCCGATTTTTCCCTATTTTTCCGATTTTTTCCGATTTGTTCCCCGCGCCGATTTAATCTCGATCGCGATTTTCACAACATTGGTTAAAACCCTTGGGGAATCTTGTACTTCCTTCCAATTCATCTGGTAAATTTGTATGTAAATAATACATAACGAAGCATTTGTGGATAGAAATCTTTTGTGTACTAATAATGTGATATGATGATGTTTCATGTTTTGTTGAATGCTCTAAATATATAAAAGATAAACTAGCCATATGTGAAAAGTAGGGGAAATATAGATTCACCCCCCCTCTCGTTATTTCCAACATAGGATAACCAAGAAGTGGTGGATAGAAGGGCTAAGTTCATGATTGGCTAGGACATAATCAACAACGCTAGCACACCTGCTTCAAGGAAAACAAGTGAAAGTGTGAAAACCCAAGAAGAAAGGAAGGGCATTCAAGATCGGAAACTGATACAACTTATTACCCACCAAAGTGGGTAACACGTAGGGAAAAAATATTCTCCTTTTGTTCAACCTACCAATCAACAACGCTATGATAATCCATACATAGATAGCCTCAAAGGCCTCAAATCTATGCTTTGGTTAATGCTTTATTTCAACTAGATTAGTCATTCAATGACTATGGATCATCTACTATAAGGAACATCATCCATTTTTCTATTGAGGTGCTTTCACTTAATGTTTAAGGTAATTCTTGTTTCCAAGCTTCACCTTGCTGATTCACTTAACCCTCGTATAGCGTGACATTCCTTGAGGCCTTTACTTTCCACTCTCAAGGAGGGGCACAAATAGGAGGCTCTGACTGATGTTGCTTGTCGAGGGTAATCCATACTTTACGTTTTTCGTCTCCTTTGTATCTACATCCCATCTTCGGGTTGATTACAATTTATCACTAGTATTGGTTCCTTGTTTTCCTCATCCTTGAGTAGGTGCCCAAAAACATTTCCCTAAGAGGTTGATGGAATAGGAAAATAAAAAAAGCATGTGCCATGTTATTAAAATGCAAAAGAATGGCAAAGACAAATGGATGTGTGCAAACAAAATCCTAGCCTAAGCTCTACCCCCACATTAGCCCTCACCTAGTTCTCTGCTAATGCATGAGTTATCTAAATAAAGGAACTTTGATTATCCCAACCCTAATGAGCAATGAAACACTTCATTTTTAAAGGGTCAATGAAAAATCAAATAAAGCTTGTAACCCGAGCTATATTTGCTAAAAAAAAATCAATAAAGAAAAAGGTACACAAGAAGGGTGGTAAAATAGTTCGAGGAAAGTGGTAACTCAAGTCACACATTTGCTCCCTATTCACATCATAACACTTAAGGATGTTGGAATTTCATAGCTCGTACAAAAATTATGGCATCCTACATGAAGTAAACCTTGATTGATGGGTCGGCCTAGGAGTTGTTCCTCCCCTTAGGGTTGGAAGCACCTAATAGGACCTTGTGGTAACCCTCCCATATCTAAGCATGGTAACTTGTTTACAAATCAAAAGCTTGAAAGATATTTGAAGATGATGCTTGTGTGAAGTAGTTTGATGCATTTCACATTAAATATGGCCCATTTTAATGCACTTATAGTTCTTGCACCTATGATGTTGATCTAACTTGCTTCTATGAGTATGCTTTGGATGTTTGCTCCCCAGTACAGTTGTTATCCCTTGAGGGATTACATGATGCTTCTCCAACATGTTAGAGAGGATGCACAACCC
Organism: Pinus taeda; assembly: GCA_000404065.3. NCBI lineage: Eukaryota > Viridiplantae > Streptophyta > Pinopsida > Pinales > Pinaceae > Pinus > Pinus taeda. The sequence continues at coordinate 17,788 of APFE031378643.1, forward strand.
CATTTGATGGCATCATTACGCATCAGAGACAGGATGTTGACTATCTTTTGAGGAGCATTGACCTTGAGATGTTTCCAGCAGTGTTGATGACATCCTCCTCTCCCTCCAAAACCTGAAATGTTAGATATTTGGGCAAAGGCATTGCTTAGTAAGCTAATGTACCCCTAAGGTGACAAGATGCCTCCAGTATACCTCTTTGTTGGACGTTGGCCTATTTCTAGGATGATTTCATGATGATGATGACTTGAAATCCCTTGCGAGGGGATGGTACATTGCTACGCATGATGACATCATGCCCTAGCCATAGTTTTAAAAAACGGCCGTTTCGAAATGGAAACGACCAAGTTGGTCCGTTCCATTGCCCTCCGGAGTGACTAGGTACAAAAAACAGCTCAGTTGGCCGAGTCATGGCTGACTTGGCCAACTCGGCCGTTTCCCATACTGACTCGGCCGAGTCACAAATAGCGGCACATAACCCACTAAAACAACAATTTAACATTATTTTAATGAAGTTTTAAGGGGTTTGCTGATTGGTTTGGACTTCAAGGTGTTTTATGAATTAGCTAAATGTTATTTGGGGTCCATTTCCCCCTCCCAAACCCTATTTAACACACTCAAATGCTCTCTACTATTGATACGCTATTCAAATTTCATGGTAATGTTAAATTCTTAAACTAAAAGTGACATTCTCCTTAATCTTCATTTTCATCCTTTTACTTAAATTTTTAACATTACCATGAAATGACTCGGGATGTTTGAGAGTGGTTTCGGTCTCATTGGATTTCATATGGAGAAAGTAGAATTTTAGATTTCATTCAAAATCCAGTAGACTTATCAGTTTTTCAGGATTTCAGGATTGGGGGATTGCAATGTTTCCATTGAATTTTGTCATGTATTAGGGTATGGAACTCGTATTTAATCAAGAGCACCAAGCCCTCTATATACCTTGATGTTAGTGACATTGGTTGTCGAACTCCTCTGGGATTCGCTCCCAAACCAGGAGCTTCTAAAAATGCCGCTCCCGCTCCCGTTTTCGCTCCTGCTCCCAAGTAACACAAAGAAGAGAAACCGTTTGGATCAAAAAAGGTTAAATAATCTAGTTTATGTCCAATACAACCTCCGGCTCAGACGAAACCATTTGCTGAACAAAAGACCTGATTCAGATCCCATTGTGTTGGAAGACATTGATCCAACATCAAATTGGGTAGTGGAGAGTCGTCCAGCAGAGTTTGATCCTGATGAGGATCTTGATTTAGATTTAGATATCGAAACATCAGTTGAACTTGAACATGTTGTTCAGTTGAATGCAGATCCCAAGCCACCAGCCTTAGTCTCACAGCCAGCAAGGACTCCAGTTGTAGGTGCTTCCTCTGCTCAGCCACGACAGAAGCGCAGCTGCATATCTACTCTATCTCAACTTGCATCTGCTACAGTTGCACAGCCTGCTAGTGGTACCACTTCTACAACTGCAGTTGGAAATGATGATGATGAGGAGGAGCCATGGGGCCCCCTGTCTGACTCTGATGATGATCCAGAGATTGATCGACATGATCTTGGCTCCTCTAGCAGTAGCTACTAGCCAGTAGCTGTAGTACTAGCACTGGAGTCTGGTCACAGTTTACTTTTGTTGTAGAGGCCATTTCTAGCCTCCTTGGTTATGTGTTTTTTGTTTTGAGTCTTTGATCAGGTATGACAGTTGACTATGTATTGTCATTGGGTACCATTTTGATATAATGGATTGGTTCATGAGCCTACTTTGATCATATGTTGTCTTCCATCTATATTATAATGCTGTGTGTTTGGAAACATGAATGAAAATCTTTAAAATTATGTTTTTTTAAAAAAAAAAAAATATATTTAATGTATTTTTTACAACGACCGATTCATTGAAATCGAGCCGGCCGAGTCATTACCGTTTCGAAGTCGGAGTCGGAGTCGATCCTCTGCCGAGTCCGAGTCGGAGTCGGAGTTTTAAAATTATGGCCCTAGCTTCGTTGCATCCCCTTCATTTTCATAATGATGTCTTGTTGAGGAGTTTTTACTTGTTGATTGAACACATTTTGATGAGGAGATGTGGATTTGGTGTTAGGAGTACCTTCTTGACTTATCTATGAACTATTTTAATAAAAAGGACATCTTTTCGAGGATGACATCACCCTTGGAGGCAATTTTGACTCACATATGTGGACTAGTTGAGGCTTGTCTTTGGTTTTATCACTGATATAGGTCTATTTGGGATCAACGTTTGACCTAATTATAATCACATATTTTAATATTTATAGGGATTTTAGTCTAGTTTTACCCTAAATCGACTTGGTTGCCCTCATATAATTAGAAGAAAGTCGATTTAGTGTTCATTCATTATCACATTCACACTTCAAAGAATACACACTACCTAGTCTCTTTTCTCTTGGTTGCTATGGAGCGAGAAAATTTTCTTAGGAAGGATATTGTGATTGGATGGATTTTTCTCTTGGATGATAAACGGTGATTTGTGCAAATTTATTATGAGCATCTTCTTCCATTTTGCATTTGTTGTAGAATTGGTGTTTCATTGAAATTTTCACCAAAATTATCATAAAGTTTCTACTAAAGAACATTAGTATAGCTTCCTTGCATTTTATCTCAAATTCGATTGAAATTTGTTAGGGTTTGTGGAGTAGAGAAACCTCATTGTAGCTTTTTCTCTCTCTCATAAATCACTTACATCGGCCCTCTTCCATAGACTTTTCCTTGCACTCCATTACCCCTTTATTGAGAAAGGCACTAGTCTACCATCATGTCAATCCTCTTAAAATAACAAGAATAAAACCCTAATTTTATTTGGTATGTTTTCTATGCTAAATTAGGGTTATTTTACCGCAAAATCTGCATTTTAGAGCATTAATTAACTTGGACCTTCTAATCCTAGGGTTAGGAGTTACATCCTCTTCATTGAAAAAATATTCAACCTTTAATTACGATTGACATCTAGGGTTTTCCTTGTTCTTGGTGTTTTCAACAATTGCAAATTATTGTAATTTATTTCATGGTTTATTAATAAAATAGTCTTGAGTTCCAGTTGTCTATTATCAATCTAAGCGAATTTTTTTTTGTTATAAAATTTTGCGTACCGTAATTCTGATGCTACAAAACCCTAGTTTATAACAACTTGTAATTTAAAGATAGCATGTGTTTAGGAACTTGTTTCAACCAATATTGTGGTAATTGTGATCGCGATTAAATCGGCAAGGGTCCAAAATCGGAAAAATTGTAAAAATCAGGATAAAATCGGTAAAAATCGGCAAAATTAAAAAAATACAAAAAATATCATTTTTTCAATTTTTTTAGCATCTAAAGCATCCACAATACAAAATAAATGCATTGACACATAAATATGAAAAGAGAACTAAGATATGAGATGTGTAATATCAAAATATGTCTAGTGCTACATCACACATAATAGTGAAACATGTCCTGAATCTTGAGTCCTGACTCAACCTCAAAATATCAAAAAAAAAATATAATAATGTATCTCATACCATGTGTCAATTGTCATATACAATGAAATAAACCAACTAATGATTTCCTCTGCCTCTTTTGCAAGAACATGTAACATCTTTCCCTCTAGATGAAGAAGGCCTTGGGGCTAGCATTGGACTCTGATGTCCTCTACAAGTTGAAGAACTAGGAGCCATAGGAGGTAGACCACATCCTCTATTGGTGGCCACGTCCTCTACCTAGCAGGGGGCATAAAAGGGACTCCTAAAGGGACAACTGTTAGATCAAGGGCAACAATGGAGATTTAGCCCACTGTCACCTCAACTAAGACTCCCTACTCTTTACGGACTTTCACCGATGGGAGGAGACCCGGTATATAGAAAGACACTTCTGAAGGAAGAATCAACCAATAGATGTGAAGTGACCTTAATGATCCTTTCCATAGAAGGGGGTTAAGATTGGCGCTTACTTGCTCTTCAAACAAAGGTACAAAGGTTTTTAGGATAAGGAGGTGAGGATTTTAGGGTTAGGTTAGAGGAATATGCCTTGTAAACGAGTTTCCCAATCCTAAAATTCTTATTGAACTTGAATTCCCAAATGGTTCTTGAAGAATTGAGCTTTCAATAGTAAGAGACCACACGGGACCAAGTGGACCCGGCCTAGGTTAAGGAGAGAGAATCTAGCAACCAATGATGTTCTTAACCCAGACAAGGAAGGAGAAAGTATCAATGCAAGAATTCCCAATTCAAAGTGTCAATTTGATCCTATGAGGTGCTAGCCTAGGGAATACCAGGGCAAAGTTTGATCTCAGAGCTAGGGCTTGGGTTATCTCACAACTCCACCGTCGGAATGGCTTCAAAATTGGAGGAGGCCTTGAGGACACACCATTGCAGTAGAGGTTAGGAGATCGAACATTTTGTTTGGCTACTTTGTCGGGAAAGTGATGCCCTAGGTGACCAAATTGGCTAGACCTAGGAGAGAAAGGGAAAGGTGGAGAAAAATCTTCTTTGAGTGATCACCTATTAGTGGACTAGTGCCTAATCCTTTGCAAAGAATGGAGTCTAGGAGAATGATGAGAAATGAACTCGTATTTTGGTCAAGGAGGCCTTAAGGACTACATTTCTCAATCCCCTCCAAAGTGATGATGAGAGAATGAACTCATCTCACTTCTATTTATACACTAGTTAGGAGTTTGAATTAGTCTCCTAGGCCTACATAAGCCCCAAAAATAAAATAATGTGCTAATAAACTAGCTTTTGGTGACAAGCCTACCAAACTAGCTCATGAATGAAATAATAAGCCTCTCAAGAGGTCAAATGATAAACAATACATGTCGTAGGGCCCTCCAAGAGGCTTGATCAGGTGCATAGGTGCCATAATGATGTATAGGACCCTCAAAAGTGATGGACAACGGGGTGGCCCCTTGTTCTCCAAACAATAAACTTGTGGCACTCCCAGTTGGTGTGGGGGCACGATAATAACCTCATGGGTTTCCAAATGAGTCGAAGATGCTTGTAGACCATCTGTAAGGGCTCAGATGATGATGTAGGTGATGCCACCTCATCCTACATGTTTTGGGTCAGCTCCTACGTGCACGGTACATCTGTGGGGCTAGTTGGGCAAAGGTGAACCAGGTGCATCTTCCTTGTCCAATAGGTGGATCTCGAGCCAATCTCTGAACATCTCTAGGGATCCATATAGTGTTGTCTACTGTTGTGGAGGCCCATGGCTCTCAACACACACCCTACATGTGTCAATGTAGCCCTCTGGAAGGTTAAGACCTCGTATAGGGAGACCAAACACAAGATAGAGACCACCTGCAATCCTACATAAGAGCCAATTTGTCCCCTAGCCTTCCAGTACAACAAGTCATTAAGGAAATCGAGTAAAAGAGCTTACAAACCATGGACCACAAGTGGGACTTCATAATCAACTGCCCTTCCAAAATGGGCTTTGGCATGTGCTAATGTCTCCAAACTCCGAATGGGGTTAACCAAGTATCCAATTAGGTAGTTTCTACTTTTAAAGGGGATAATCTGTCCAAGGTACAACCTTTAAAAGGTGGTGGCATGTGATAAATAGGTGAATGGAATAGGGAATGAGAAGGGGCAGTCTTGGGCCACATGTTGGGGTACAAGGGTAGCTAATAAAAGGGAAGCGCACACATGGGTATATAATGTATAGGAGGGAGCAATCGTGGTGCCCTCCACCCTTCATGATTTTTCCACCCTTTTTTATATGCCTTTTGCCTTTTTATGATTTTTCTTTAATTAACTGCTCGAGGCTCAAGGGGTAAGATCATGATGTGTGAGATATAGCAGTGGATACCCCCTTTTAAAGTAGGGTGGTTCATTTTCCACCAAGGGTTGGGACAATCATGGATTCCTGTATGATGAAGGGGGTTCATAGAGCTTGTAGGAACCAAGGTGATGGCCATGATGATGGGGTAGCTCATGAATTAGCTTTTGCCGAGGTGCTAAATGTGTTTGTCCCAACAATCTTTTGCATTTTGTGGTACATTTTCCTGTTGAATGTGGCCAATTGTGCTTTTACTTTTCCTTTTAGCTGCATCAACCTCTGGGGCATCATCCCAGGCCTGACTCAAGGTGTGGGCAATGGGAAGGGGAGAGCTAGCCCTATGTGGACCCAGTGGAGGAATGTGAACCCAAGTGGGAGAAATGATGAATGGGGTAATAATGGGTGGAAAGGGGGTAATATGTGCAGATGAGGGAGCAAGACCATGCAACCCAAATCAAGGTTTCCCATGAAATACCATCCCTAAATCCAAATGGTCAGTAAACGAGATCCCACGGGACTAGAATCCAAGGTTAATACCGAAAAGGGACAAAAGGGACAAGTGCATAGTCATAGCCCATTCTTTCAGTCGAATCTCCCCACTAATCCATCCCCATGAGTGTCCATGATAAGCAACTACAATACTCAATTTACCAAATGACAAGGCATACCTGTAGGTTCTAGAGGCCCACCTTCAAACATAGATCATGACAGATGAGTGAGGGACCACATGGTTGGCTCCGATGGCAGAGAAGTGGCACAATGAGCTAGTTGGTGGCTGCAAGGGACTGTTGGCTGCCGATTGAGGACTATCTTGAAGAAAAAAAATTCTCCTAGGGATATCAACCACACAATGGTGGGTTACATCTAGCTCCAAATGAGACGTGATCTCTCGAAGAAGTGGACGAAGCTCCTCAAACGAGAAGTCACGAGAACTCTAGCAATCTCTTGGTTACTGTAGCCCTGTTACCTGCATGTATAATAGATGAAGAACACGGGGAAGCATGCTTTCGCAACGTCTCATGATCACACATGCTTAATGTTAGGCCATAAAATCGACAGAAAAATCAAATATGCAAATTTTAATTCAAAAGCATCTACTCTACCATGAGAAATATCATATGATGTTAGTTCTAATCCAAAATCAATATGCAATGCATCCTACTCTACCATGCATATGATACAATATCATGTCCCAAGGAAAGGGGTGATACAACTTAATTTGACCAACTCGAGCCAAAGTTGGTCGTCGAGTTTGGCAATGTAATAATAATCCTCCCCAACTTTTCCATGAATCTTGACAGGCATTGGATCTCTATCAACCAAGACCTAGTCCTCGGCCTTATATTGCTTTTTAGGCTTCCACTTTTTGCTTACTTTAGAGATTGGTCGCTTGAGGATACAAACTTCTTGAGCCGTGAGAATAGGAGAAGGCTTCTCAATTTCATGTGTTTTATAGTATGATCCAGGTTTGATCACATGAGATACGTAGGTGGGTACCCTATAAAGGATAAAAGGGGTTCCATCAAATTGCGGAATGGTAGCATATGATAAGTCCATTTGAACATGACCCCCAACAGTAGCCCCCCATTTCCTAGATAATAGCATCCCCCACACATCAGGAATATCAATGACAACAACATCCATGAGGACAGATATGTCGGGATTCCTAGCCAAAGAAACCTTAAGGTCCTTGATGAGTCCTTCTACTTCCACAGGCTTGGAGTTAAAACCACACACCTTCTTGTATGGTCTAGTGATGCTGAGAACCAATTGCTTCATAGCTTTTAAGGGCATGATATTCGCGAAAGCCCCCGAGTCTAACATACAATTGTGTAAGAAGAGGTCATTGATAGTCAAAGTAAGCATAAACGATTCATACCTAGGACTTCAATCAGGAATATGAACGTTTTGTTATTCTTCGGGTAATTCTTCTTCCTGAATTCCCAAGGACTTCTTGATTTGTTGTTGTTGCTCAGGAAGTTTAGCAATCTCTTTCAAAGGAACGGGTATGGTCATTCTCCCTACGACAACTCCTATGTCAATGTCAAGTTTAACCTCTTTCCCTTTTTCTTTCTTCTTGATGTTTTCTTTCCTTGGAGAATCCTTTTTTGGATTGGCTTTGGTTGGGGGATCCTTCTTGGGAGGAATTTCAGGGAGAGATTCTTTCGGAGGGGCTTTCTTAAGCTTCTTTAGATGGTTCCTTAGAGGTTGTGGGATCTTTCTTATTTTCCTTTCATGAATATTAGACCCCTTTGAACCTTCCTCTACTATCAGAGTTCAGAATGGATTCTTCATTTTCCTCTTTAAGGGTGACCTCACTAATGGGAGGATGTGTATATGACACTCCTAGCAAAATGTTGAAGATGTCAGATTCCACAAGGTTAACCTGCTCATCAGTTTGTTCATCCTCACTCTCTTCCTCTTCACTTCCCTCATCCTCAAACGATGGGTCTGATGCTAAAGTGTTTGGGAATTGAGAAGAGCTCAGCCTATCTTCTTCACTTCGCTTCTTGGGAAAGGGTTTTCCTTTTGGAATATAGTTAGATTTTTGGGCCCTTTCCAAGGCGGTGATTTTGTTCATGATAGCCTTGTAACGTGCGTTGGCTTCTTCAGTGAGCTTTTCCATTCTCTTGAGGATAGCAAGGAGAGTTTCTTCGTGTTGGTATTTGGATTTCTCCCTCTTGACCTCAGCTCTAGCTCTAGGATGGTTAGTGATACCTACATTTGAGATTCGTATGTTTTCTTCAACTTCCATTGTTATCTCTTTAGCTTCAACCAAAATGGAAAGTTTCTTATCCCCTTAACACATATAGGTGAGGTGGCCACCCACCGCTTTTATGAACTTATCAAGAATGTCGGCTTCGAATGGCTTCAAATGATCAGGTATATCTTTGACTACCCTATCAAATTTTTGAATGAATTCTCGTACATCTACCCTTCCCTTGATTATTTGGTAGAATTTTTCAATGCTAGAGGTCCCTTGGGCATTGCGTGACCACCTCTTCATGAATAGGTCTTCAAAGTCATCAAAGTCTTCTATGCATGCCACAGGAAGGCTAAGGTACCATTCTCTTGCTTGGCCCTCAAGTGATAGAGCAAAAAGCATCATGAGCCTATCTTCAACAAAGATCATCCTAGGGGGCATTTTCCAATAGAATTACTCAATAAAACCATGGACAATCCAAGTAGCATCTCCTTTGAACATAGGACCATCGGTTATATTTTTTAGGTAGTGGTTTGGGATCATCACTCAATTTCAAATGGAAAAAAACACTAACCAAGTGTCTTTCACTCTTGGTCATCTTGGGTTGATCTTGTCTTGGGTCAGTGTTAGAACTAGATGGATCACTGACTTTCTCAAATTCAGGGAAAAGGGCGGTTCCAACAAGTGATGGAGTTCGCTCTGCCCTTTTTTGCAACAGCCCAAGTTAAAGGAGGAATGTTGTCGCCTTCAAGTAAACTATGGGTTTGGACAATGAGTGGAGTCACCAGAGGAATGCTTATAGATGTCGTTAATGAATCAATTCCCCAATGATTCACTAGGGAGGTAAACCTTCTTCCTCCCTGGCAACGGCGCCAAAATGTTACCGCTCAAACTAGTAGGGGGCAAAAAAGGGACTCTTAAAGGTACAACTACTAGATCAAGGGCAAAGATGGAGGCTTAGCCCACTGTCACCTCAGCTAAGACCCTACACTTTACGAACTTTCACTGATGAGAGGAGACCCTGTATATAAAAATTCACTTATGAAAGATGAATCAACCAATGGATGTGAAGTGACCTTAATGATCCTTTTCCTAGAAGGGGGTTAAGAATGGAGCTTGCTTGCTCTTCAAGCAAGGTACAAATATTCCTAGGATAAGGAGGTGAGATTTTAAGGGTTAGATTAGAGGAATATGCCTTATAAAGGAGTTTCCCAATCCTAAAATCTTTATTGAAATTGACATCCCGAATGGTTCTTGAAGAATTGACCTTTCAAAGGTATGGGGCCACACAGGACCAAGTGGACCCAACCTAGCTTAAGGAGAGAGAATCTAGCAACCAATGATGTTCTTAACCCAGACAAGGAAGGAGAACAGATCAAAGCAATAATTCTCAATTAAAAGTGTCAATTTGATCCTATGAGGTGCTAGCCTAGGGAATACTAGGGCAAAGTTTGATCTCAGAGCTAGGGCTTGGGTTATCTCACAACTCCACCATCGGAATGGCTTCAAAATTGCAGGAGGCCTTGAGGACACACCAGCGCAGTAGCCACTAGGAGATCGAACTTTTTATTTGGCTACTTTGTTGGGAAAGTGATGCCCTAGGTGACCCAACTTGGCTAGACCTAGAAGAGAAAGAGAAAGGTGGAGAAAAATCTTCTTTAAGTGATCACCTATTAGTGGACCAGTGCCAAATCCCTTGGGGAGAATGGATGGAGTCTAGGAGAATGATGAGAAAGGAACTCGTATTCGGTCAAGGAGGCCTTCAGGAATACCTCACTTGGCCTTTAGGGCAAGAAGAAGAAACCTCAAAACTTTTATACTTCGCTTGGAAAGAAGAGATGGCTTATCAAGATAAATTCACCGATGGAATTATCCCTATGAGTTTTCATTCGTATACATGGCCCAAACATTGGCAGATGCTATATAGAAACAATAATTCCACAATTTTGTAATTATGCAATGTAGCGATTAGCCCTAGTATAGCGAAAATCCCATTCAATGCATATGAAAAAAGTAAACCAAGAATAGCATTAAATGTGTGTACTTACATGTAATAGAACATATCCAACCATCAACAATTTGACAATAAAGACGCTCCAAAATTAAATACTCCAATCCAAACATCAAAGTTCATCCATGCTCCAATTCTTTATCCCAGAAAAAGTGCGAAATTCTCTAAAGCGAAGAGTGATCCCCTCCAAAGTGATGATGAGAGAATGAACTCATCTCACTTGTCGTTATACACTAGTTAGGAATTTGAATTAGTCTCTTAGGCCTACATAAGCCCCAAAAATAAAATAATGTGCTAATAACCTAACTTCTGGTGACAAGCCCACCAAACTAGCTCATGAATAAAATAATAAGCCTCTCAAGAGGTCAAATGATAAATAATGCATGTCATAGGGCCCTCCAAGAGGCATGATGAGGTCCATAAGTGCCATAATGCAAGATAGGACCCTCAAAAGTGATGGACAAGGGGGTGGCCCCTTGTTCTCCAAACAATAAACCTGTGGTGCTCCCAGTGGGTATGGGGGCATGACAATAACCTCATGGGTCTCCCGATGAGTCGAAAATGCTTGTAGACCATCTGTAAGGGCTCAGATGATGGCGTAGGTAATGCCACATCATCCTACAAGTCTTGGGTCAGCTACCAAGTGCATGGTACATCTGTGGGATTGGTTGGGCAAAGGTGAACCAGGTGCATCTTCCTTGTCCAATAGGTGGATCTCGAACCAATCTCTGAACATCTCTGGGAATCCATGGAGTGTTGTCTACTGCTACGGAGGCCCGTGGCTCTCAACACACACCCTACATGTGCCAATGTATGCCAATGTAGCCCTTTAGAGGGTTAGGACCCCATATAGGAAAACCAAACCCAAAATGGAGACCACCTATAATGCTGCATAAGACCCAATGCGTCCCCTAGCTTTCCAATACAACAAGTCATCAAAGAAATCGAGTAAAAGAGCTTTAAAAACTTGGACCACAGGTGGGGACTTCATAATGGCCTGCCCTTCCAAAATGGGCTTTAGCATGTGCTATTGTCTCCAAACTCCAAATGGGGTTAACCAAGTATCCCATTAGATGGTTTCTACTTTTAAAAGGGATAATATGTCCAAGGGACGTCCTTGAAAAGGTGGTGGCATGTTACAAAGAGGTGAATGAAATATTGAATAAGAAGGGTCAACCTTGGGCAACATGTCGGGGTACAAGGGTAGCTAATAAAAGGGAAGCCCACACTAGGGTATATAATGTACAGGAGGGAGAAATCATGGTACATGAGGTGCCCCAGCCTTGATTGTTCCACCCTTCTTTATATGTCTTTTGCCTTTTTATGATTTTTCTTTAATTAACTGCTCAGGGCTCAAGGGGTAAGAGCATGATGTGTGAGATATAGAATGGATACCCCCTTTTAAGGTAGGGCGGTTCATTTCCCACCAGGGGTTGGCACAATCATGGTTTCCTATATGATGAAGGGGGCTCATAGAGCCTATAGGAAGCATGGTGATGGCCATGATGATCGAGTACAGCTCATGTATTGGCTTTTGCCCACGTGCTAAATGTGTTTGTCCCAACCAACTTTTGCATTTTGTGGTTCGTTTTCCTATTGAATGTGGCCAATTATGCTGTTACTTTTCCTTTTAGCTGCATCAACCTCTGAGGCATCATTCCAGGCCTAACCCAAGGTGTGTGCAAGAGGAAGGGGAGAACATGGGATCCAGTGGAGGAATGTGGACCCAAGCGGGAGAAATGACGAATGGGGTAATAATGGGTCGAAAGGGGGTAATATGTGCGGATGATGGAGCGTGACCACGCAACTGAAATTAGGGTTTCCCGGGAAATACTATCCCTAAAGCCAAATGGTCAGTAAAAGAAAGCCCACGAGACTAGAATGCAAGGTTAATACCCATTAATCCATGCCCAAAAGTGTCCACGATAAGCAAACTACAATACTCAATTTACCAAATGACAAGGCATACCTTTAGGTTCGGAAGGCCCATCTTCAAACATACGATCATGACAAATGGGTGAGGGACCACATGATTGGCTCAGGTGGCGAAGAAGTGGCACAATAAGCTAGTTGGTGGCTGCAAGGAGCTAATGGCTATCGGCTGAGGACCATCTTGGAGAAAAATATTTTCTTAGGGATATCACCCACAAAATGGTGGGGAACAAGCTCTACGGGTGATTTTTGGATTTGCTTTTGTGCAAAGCCCTACTTCATGTCCAGGAATATTTATAAGGTGGTATTTCAATCAGTATACTCCCCCTATCATATTGTGCCCACAAAACTTGCAAGACAATTTTGATCTGTCAAAACCCCCATCAAGTTAACCAAATTCCCACATAGGGTCCAATTTCCTTGTCATGTTTGTAACTTTGTTGAACTCTCAAGTTTTAATGTTAAGATTGAAGTTTGAACCTATAGCACAAGAAAAATTGCAAGTTAAACAAATTGAATTAAAATTTAACATACAACATTTTGAATTTTTGACCAAAAAAACCCTCAACTCAATGCAACAATAATGGCAAAAAAACACATTCAAACCCAAGCAAAAATGATGAAAAAAACTAGGGCACATGAAGAATTTAAACAAATAAAACTAACAATCAAAATTTTGAATTTTTGAACAAAAAAACTATTTCCACTAAATGCAACAAAAATGACCAAAAAAACACACTCAAATCCAAGCAAAAATCATGGAAGATATATGGGTAACTGAAACCGAAAGAAAATCAAAGAAAAAACAAAAAAATAAGGCCAAATTGGATGCCCATACCTGAAAACCACGCCCTGCTGAAGAAACTTGGTCCAAACTCGAATTTGTTTTGCTTGAGATGCTAAATTCCTTCACTTTTCTCCTCTCTTTCCCTTGTGGATGAATTCTCTTCCTCCTTAGCTCTCACTCTTGGCCTTTGTTTACAAAATGAATGACAAATAAACCCAAAAAAAGTCTTTAAGAAGTCGTTGTCTGCCGGCCCCGCAATCTTTTCTAGTCGGATCACGATTTTTTCAAAGTGAAAAAATCGTCGATTTAATCAGCCAATTTAATATCCCAAGTGAAAAAATAAATAGTGATTTTCGCAACATTGGTTTCAACCTCTTCAAAACTTACTAAGCCCTCTAGATCTAGCCATAAGGTCCTTTGAACTCATTATCTTGGAATTACATCTCATCTCACCCGAAGCCTTACTCATTGAAACTTATCCTTGCGTGATTTATTTAGTAGAATTCTTGGGGGTATTATTTACCCTGTTAGCACTTGGCTTATCCAATCCCTAAGTTCTATCAAGGAAGCCTCCATTGTGGGGATAATATCCAACCACAAGGTAGCAAGGGAATAGTTGCTAAGGTCATAGTGATGATTGATCCCATTGTCACTCTTAATCTAGAGTTCTTAATGAGGCTTTGTGCTAAGGTGTTAGATTTTGCAGCAAAAAGATTCACCATGGTGCAAAACATGTCTACCATATGTTGAAAGAGGTCCTAGGCCATTTGATACCTTATGAAGATATATTAAGGCTAGGTCGATCTCTTTGAGATAGAGGCCATCCTCCAATAAGTCGTGAAGCGGAATCTACTAACATCCATTACATCCACCAAAATCCCCCAAGAGGATCACATCCCCCATGACGGAGTATTGAATAATGTCATTACGTAAGTCCATACAAGGGTACCTATTTGAATCCCTATGTAAGGCATAATTTGTGGATGTAAGGGGGGGAAGCTACAATGTAAATGCCCTAAGGAAAGGGGAGCATACCACTAATGTGAACCCATATGAACTAAGTTGAATCATCTTAAATGATCAAGGTAACTTTTCCATGAAGAAAACAAAAACATAGAAAGCCATGCCTCCTGAAACTTGGACTCTATTCATGCTCTAGGTCTCCTACCTACAAATTGCGAAACACTTATAGACTGGATGTAAAGGACTCTTATGGGTCTTTATCAAAAGAACTTCCAAGGAACTAAGTGCATCATAAAATAAGCTCAGTGAAAACTAGAACGCTACACTGTAGTTCCAACACCCCACAAAGATCTTTTAGACCCCAAACAAGCCACACAGGGGGTATCATTTAGAACCCAATCAAGACCACCTCGTGGGCAACGGTTTCAACTACTCTAAGATCTATCATAACTACCTATTTACCTTCTTTATGTGTCACGATCACTTGTTATCTAGACTAATTCAGTTCTACCATATGGGAACATGTGAGATCAGCATCTAGATATATCTAGTGGGGTAGTGAGAAGAGTTTATGCTCGTCCCAGAGTGCCTTCCTTAATTCTAGTGCACCAATTGGGGAGACATCTAATCCTAGCACACCTCCTTGTGAGTGATATCGATGTCCTAATTTGATTTTCCTTTGGCATATAGGTCTAGTTTTCACTTGGGGTCTCATTTACTTTGCATAGGTCAACTTACCACCTATAACCATTTTAATTCCTTTATGGATTTGTTCATTGTTTAGAATCTTGGATTATGTTTACCATGACACATGGTGGTTCCTTTTGCAATGGATTTTTTTCAAGACAATCAACCACACTGCCCATTTCCCTTCTTTCCATGCAGTTGTGACCTCCCTAAATAACTTAATAACTTGAGTTATGCCCATTTGAGTTTGGTGAGATTACTTGAACACACCTAGGTAGTTGCCAGGTATCAAGCAATGTCGAAGTGTCCAAGTAGTTGCCACGATGACATTTTGAGTCTTTAAGTGGTTATAAATACCATGCATCCCCCTGTTAATTTCAAATGAAATGCAACCCCATAACGATGTCAATAATGGTTATGACCCTTAGATTAATGTTGAGACACACAATGTCTCAAGTTGGCCCTAAAAGTCAAGAAACGACAATCCACCCTCACTCTTTTGCATGGTGGCACAAGACACCCAACCATTTATTATTTATGCTTTTGTTGATGGGTATTGTAGTTGTCTGCTCTTTGCAAATTTAATAATCATATTTTACATTTGTGTATGAATGTTACTAATCTAGGGGCAAGAATATATTTTGAAGCATTTTGTTGATCTAGGCATTTAAAGCAATGAGATTGTTGGTTTTTCCCCTTCACCTCCCTCAAAACATTCTCTGTCTGTTTTAAGGTTTCCATGAGTTAGAATCAATGTTACATTTATCGTTATTGGCAATTTATCATCGGGGGTCCAAAATTTAAATTATCGGCAATATTGAGGAAAATATTGGAAATTCTCGGGAAAGTTTAAAAAAAATACAAAAATTATCATTTTTTTCAAATTTTTATTCTTTTAAAGCGACATCAACATCAAACAAACACATTGTCACACAAAAATGAAAATAGAACTACAATATAAAATGTATAA
This sequence comes from Pinus taeda, assembly GCA_000404065.3. Taxonomy (NCBI): domain Eukaryota; kingdom Viridiplantae; phylum Streptophyta; class Pinopsida; order Pinales; family Pinaceae; genus Pinus; species Pinus taeda. Next base: position 33,620 of record APFE031378643.1, read on the forward strand.
GATGTCAAATGGTACATCAATCATTGATAATAGATATTATGATATTTGTCCTGAGTCCTGACATTTTTTCAAATTTTTATTTTTTAAAGCAAAAATCAACATCAAACAATTAACAAACACATTGTCACACAAATATGAAAATAAACCTACAATATAAAATGTGTAAGATGTAGATACTAAAGTCTGAAATATGATATTTGTCATTTTGTCTTGACTCCTTAGTCATCAGTTTTGACAAGATAATAGTCAAAACTTAATACAAAATCAAATTAAAACAAAACTAAATGTATCTCATGAGATGATCATTATGAGGCATCTAGATTCTAGATACTATAATGATAATCCGATAATACTACTGCGCTAAGGTGTGGCCAAGTATTAGGTTTCCCTTGCCCTTGAGAAGTTTGTGGTTCCCATGAAATTTCTTAGTTCCTCCCTCTAATCTCTCTTTCTAGTAGTATCAAGAATCGAGTTCTTTGCAATAAAGACAATGTTTGTGGTACCTCTAGGGCAAATATGCACATCATGCCCCACGATTTTGGCAAGGTGGTATTTCAAGCAAGTGATTCCACCAAACATTTCCAATCCGCAGAGCATGCACCTCATCTTTGCTCTATTATCATCCTCACATGGCTCAACATACTCCCACAATTGGTCCACTCCAAAAATGCTCAGTTGATGGCAAAGAAAACTATGGATTTCCCCTTGTTTGCTTTATGAAAAATGATCACAAGACTCACACAACGCACAAGAAAAAACAAAGATGACCCAAAAAAACCCAAACCACAACTTATATTCATGTTTTTTTCTAGCAAGGCGATAATTTCCAATCATCTCGCAATAATTTCTAAATTATCGCAAGAAATTAATCTGGGCAAATTATCATGATAATTTTTCGTGATAATATCAGCAGAGGGTCTTTCGGCGATAATATCGTGATATTTCCGATATTATCGCAATATGTGCAACACTGGTTAGAATAGCTGCCTTGAAGGCAATGAGGTTGGCTAGGTTTACAAAACCCCTTCCTTTCTGTTTATAGTTTTATTTTTTTATTTCATCTTTTAATTGAGAAATGGCCTCAGTGTTTTCCAAAATCTGCTGATTTTTTTCCTGTCTTCCACGAACGTCTTGAAAAGAGTTTCCAAAGTCCCGAATCATTCTAGATGCAAGAAATGTGTTTCCATGTAGACCAGAAACAATTTCTAGGGTTCATAGTCTAACATTTATACCTTTTATCTATTATTTCAGATATTCTAAAATCCATTCCCACTACAGCTATGAAGAATGAGAAAGCAAAAAACTACAAACTACATTGAGTCCTCACATGCGTGATTCTGGGTCCTTTCTGGCATCGTATCCATTCCTAATCCACAAAGTGCGATATGGACCACAGCCAAAGTAATGTGCTGTTCTAAAAAGAAGCCTGCATCAAAAAAAATAAAGTGATGTGAAATGGCCTGTCATTGAACAAAATGTATGAATGTCAAACCCACACATGAATCAGCCAAACCCCATATCTGCCTAGGTAGCCAGAAAATCACTATAAAAAACAAAAGCTGAGATATCATGCATGTAAAATGTCAGACAATTTCATTCTAAGCTTCCACTTGAGGCATCCCAAGTAAAAATGGATGCAACGAAAAACACATACAGATAGATTAATGTGAATACCTTTTCAATTGATCATATGTAAGCTTTAGACCGCCATCTGCCAAACGATCCTGCAAGGTGCGTTTTGGCCAGATTGGTCTCTCCTCAAAGAGTTTAGATATAGCTGTTTGCAAAATCCAGTCATTTGAATCCTTCACAAGCTTGTTTTCCCAATTAATCTTTGGTGGAACTTGTGTGAGTGTCAAGTCATACAATAAATAGACAATAACATTAAGCAATAGAAATTAAAAATTAGAACACAGTGCTCAATTGAATTCCAATCTATCACCGAGGATCAACCTTCCTCATCAATATTAATCAACCTAGATATTTGCTAAGATCCGAATGGACTTTACGAACTGTTTAACAGCAACTATGTTAATTGTCGTAGATATGGCTGATATGAGTTGGATATCTTCTATCTTGAAGTCAAGGCCAAAGCAAGGGGTGATATCCATCTGCATAAGGTAAACAAAGATGAATCAGTTTCTAGTATCTACCACACATTTTATCCAAAGAGTCATACCAAAAGCTCTTTCTTTTTCTATAAATATCATTACACATAAGAGAAGCTCTGTTGCTGATGGCTAAGGATTATCAAACTGTTCTCAAAACAATCTTATTAAACACTTACCATCAAGGAAGTCATAGGAGTAGCAAAATTACCATACCCAGAATATATGAACAAAAATTCCTTTCATCAACAGGGGGCAGCTCAATAGGTGATGGCCGTGTTATGAAGTATGTTGTAAACCAAAAGATTCAATGTTTAAGTCCCCCATAGATCAAGCCAACAAACAAACAAAATTCCTTTCGTCAAGCATATGCCACTCCAGCAGCCAACCTGATTTCCTCACAATCAGGCATTCACATTGCAATGCATAGGCACTAAATCAGCTCCCACAAAAAAAATAACACAAAATCAGTCAAGAAACATAACCTGCACTAAATGCCACCACCAATGGAGATGCATGGTGTTAGTCCTGCTCATCAATATTGCAGCTGAGTTGCCTAGAAATAGATACAAATCTTTCAAAAATTCCAGATCCGGATACAGGGAAATGGTTATGAACATATATATATATATATAGAGAGAGAGAGAGAGAGGACATGTCTCAATGAAAAGATGCGAAAGGGCACTCCCACCTAGTATATATGGGGCCCATCATTGTACAATCAATCATTCATCTCATTTTCTATTATCAAATTCTTGTATACATTTAATATATTGTCCACATGAATTTCTTTATATTTCAGACAGTTTGAATATTTTGTGTATGAGCAAACTCTATTCGTCACATTTGGTATCAGAGCTTTGTTTTTTAATTGGGCATGTTGCCTCAAAATATAGCAGGTCTTGTGAGGGAAGTGTTGCTGCAAAATCTAGCAAGCCTTGCAAAGGGGTACCCTACAAGGCTATTACTAGACCAAGAGACAACAATTGGGTAATCGCCCACTATCACCACAACCAAAACCCCCTGCTATTTACTGATTTTCATTAATGGGAGGAGTCCCGCTATATGGTCACCTATAATGGATATTATAAGGTTGAGGCACAAGGTGACTAATTGAAGCGTTCTAAAAGAAAGTCACAATTTAGGCTTAGGACTCCAAGAGGAGGCAATTTCCGTTCTTTATAAAGACCTAAGGTAGACCACACAAGATTTATGATTTGTTTGATTGGTTGAGAATTGGGGTGGCCCAAGGTCAAGGTGAAGAGCAAGGGTTTCCAATATATATCAGTAATATCAATGCACATGAAACCCTCAAATAAGCCCCCAAGTTGAAGCTTAAATCCAAACTAGGGTTAGCTTATGGCTAGTGAATTGGGCAAAGAAATTTATGGACGAAATCAAAATGAATGCCTATCAAAGTGGTAACCACCACCTCTTAGCATTAATACTCTCTGATGCCGAAAATTCCCCTTCCCTAGGAATTCATACCAAGCCCTAGCTTGGCCACTTGGCCTTGAAGGGGCCGAATTAGGTCAAAAGAATGAAAAAGAAAATTTTATGGATAAAAGTCAAAGTGATCATCAACAAAGTATGCCTAGTGCCTTATCCTTAGGTGGATGGAATCTATGAGCTGATTAGATAGCTAAAAGTCACTAAGAAGGGACGATAATTGATGCCCTAACACCAACAACCCTTGCGACTACCTATGCAATGGATCAAGAAGTTTCATGGTAAAGCTAATCAAAGTTCACCTTGATTATCATTCACATATTATCCATGAGTAATGCACGCAATAATGATATCTAGATTCTATCAAATAAATTTTCAATAAATTAGGGCACAATAGAAAACCCTAGATTAGATATACTCCATACATTAGACATAAAGAAAAGATTTAATCAATAAATGATCACTTACAAGATAACATGCATCAAATTCCAATCATTGATCCAAGACAACAGCTGCAAAGACAAGTGAGTAGCTCCAAATATCAAATTGCATTCATAGGTCACGTCTCTACCACAAGGACTAATGTTTATTTTAGCCTGGAAGCCCCTAAAACATCAAATTATGCCACAATCACAAGTTAGGTTACATATCGATCCACTTCTTGTTAATAAATTTGTAAGAGTAGCTTAAGGCAAAAACATCAAGCTTTTCCCACACGTGTGAGCCATAGGGCTAAAATCGTTGACATCATGCATGCATGGAATTCTCCAAGGCTTGCGTTGAGGGCTAAAGGTGCCATGAGTGGTGTAGAAGCCCTCTAAAATCAGGATGTGAAGGTTGGCATTCACATTTCTGTCAAATCTCTCTGTAAACCCCAAATTTCATCAAGGGTGTCAAAATGTGGTCTCTAAGGTCTCCAATAGGGAAAAGTGACCATCTTTGCTCCAATGCTAAGGGGTTTTTAGGTGTTACAAGCTCTTCCATGTCTCAAAAGTTGGGACCATCATGATCCGAGCTTTGGGTCAGCTACCATATCTGAGTGCTAAGGTCGAACATGGGCATGTTGCGTCCAATGTATGTCATCCTGTAGAATCGCCAAATAGAAGCCCTCTAAAATCATGATGTGAAGGTTGGCATTCACATTTCTGTCAAATCTCTCTGTAAACCCCAAATTTCATCTACAGTGTCAAAATGTGGTCTCTAAGGTCTCCAATATGGAAAAGTGCCCATCTTTGCTCCAATGCTAAGGGGTTTTTAGGTGTTACAAGCCCTTCTATGTCTCAAAAGGTGGGACCATCATGATCTAAGCTTTGTGTCAACTACCATATCTCTAGAGTACTAAGGTCGGATATGGGCATGTTGCGTCCAATGTATGTCATCCTGAAGAATCGCCAAATAGTGTGCAAAGTGGCAGAATGTCCTGGCTGTGCGAAGTGTCCAAGGGTACAAAAGGCATGCCGCTACTACTCAGAGACCAAAGACTCTCAACAATCCACCTATGAGTGTCAATATTCTCCTCTAGAGGCTTGGGCCCTAGTTAAGTTGCCCAACTCCCGTCATAGTTGTGGAACCAAACGATCACATCACAAATTTTAGTGAAAGCAACAAATCATCAGGTACAATAATCATTAATGCATCTAAGTGGACCAAGCTTGAAAGTAATGGGCCATTTAGCACTTCAAACAAGACTTCCTTTCCAAATTTGGGGCTTTGAACTTGCAAAGGTGAGACCTCCCTAGGTAGAAGTCGCTGAAGGACAACCCTATTAAGTGTTTCCATCCCCCAAGGGAACGTGAAATTTCCTTAGTCCGCCTTTCAATCAATAGGTGTTATGTGAACAATGATGGTAACGGAGGGGAGAATACTTCATGGCCAAGTGCCAAGGTCAAGGGGACCAGCATAATGGGGATCCACATCCTGAGTGTATAGATGTGAGCAGGGAGCAATAGTGGATGCACGAGTTACCAACACGGCCTTTGATTTCAACCTCTCTTTGTGCCTTCTACTTTTGCTTGATTTTTCTTTGTATTACTACTCAGAGCTCAAAGGGTTCGAGCTTGCTTTGTATGATGTATAGCAGTTGTATTACCCCTTAATTATGAGGCAGTTCATTGCCCATCGGGGCTAGGACATGTAGGATTCCTTTCACGATGTATGGGAGCAATATGGTGCTCAGGAACTGGGTGATGTCCATAAGGGGTAAGGTAGATCTCATGCTAGGCTTTTGCCCACATACTAATGTGGATTTCCCACCCATCTTTTACATTTTAATATTCCTTTGATTTTTCGCTTGTGGCCATGATATGCTCTCTTCGTTTCTCTTAGCTCCCAGGGCCAAGTTTCAAGCCCACCAAGGCATGAGGATGTATGGGTGCTAAATCCCAGAGAACCAATGGTCTATTGAACCTGAAGAATGGAAGTGGAATGTAGGGCTTGTAATGTAAGATGGAAAGTGGTAAGTATGGAATCGAGATAGGTGGAACACACTATCTCAATTAGGGCTTCCCAACTAGTGCCCCTCTTATACCAATTGGCATTAACTTTTTAGTGTTCTATGTTGTTATAATCACTTTAAACAATTTCTTCCATCTTCAATCACCCCAATAATAGATAAGCAATTATAGATAGAACAATAACAGTAAATGCAAAATAGAAGATAGCCAAGCACAATGAGACACAGATTTCATTAAAGACCAGGGAAAAATCCCACAAGGGGGAAAACCTTAATCAATCCTTCCTCTACTAGTCAATCAATATTTAGCATGAGATACATTAGTCCAATAGTACATCCATAAACAAGTCAAAGTCAATCTTTGACTTTCCAAAACCAACCAATCAATGATAAGAGAGAATGTCAAATCTAGTCAACACATCAGTATACAATTTTCGGCCTGTGGAACTACAGTGAACGATCTGCAAAGTCAACGTCAAGCTGCCCAGAAAACTTCATTCAACCTAGCATTAAATTTAGCCTTCCTTCCTCAGTCAAACCCAGTCAAAACAGCAGCAAAATTCTTTGTCAAAGGAGAGAGAAAATCACAAGTTTGACCTGCAGTCAACCTCAATCAAAATGCCAAAAGATCTCGGTCAAAGTCTCCCTTAATTCGACCTCCCAAAACAACAAGAAATTCGGTGAAAACAGAGTCAAAGTGCCCAAGTCAACACTGGTCAAGTAGCCCAAAATAGAAAGTCAACGTTTGTTAACAAAGGCCTCTCTCTCCTCCTTCGCACATGTGAATGTCTCTTGCAATTTCAGAATATATCAAACTAGTTTGTGATGTGTGGTGGTGCCCAAATGAGCTCCAACATAAATTCTATTTATGTGTGTTCTTGCAAGGTCAATTTCCATTGGTGGGGCCAACTTGTCATCTTCACTAGGCTGACTTGCCAAACATAAAGAGGCAATTTTCCTTTGACCATTTTGAAAATTCTTTTGAAGAAGAGTGGTTCCTCCATGGGGTATTTGGGCCATAGTTGCAGGAAGCGTCCCCCCCCCCGGGTTCTAAGGCCCAAAGCGCGTCCCCGAAAGCGCGCTTCCACATGTTTGGACGCTTCCTGGACACTTCCGCCAATTTTTTATGCTTCCTGGACGCTTAGTAGATATATTCACAATTTACTACTTTTGTCATAGATTACTCATTAGACTTGTAGGCTTGTGAATTTGTAGGCTTGTGAATTTGAATTTTGAACCTTTTTTGTCTTGGCAGTGACAAAGTGACATATTTTGAAACATTATTATTTGAATTTTGGACATGACAAATGTTGACAGTTGTTCACTTGCTGGATAAATCATAATATGCTCTATGTTTTATGTTTTATAATATGCTTAAATGTTTTATGTTTTATAATATGCTTAAAATTTGATGTATGTTTGTAACCGCTAGAACATAGATGGTTGATGTACATACTAGTAACTACAATGGAATCATGGATGCAAAATCTATCTTGATCTATGCAAGAATATGCATGTTTTCATGTCTTCTACAACTAATTTGGTATTTGGGATGTTTGTTTCGAGTATAAAAGCAAAAAAATAAAATATAAAATAAATATATATATATAGCAGACGCTTCCGCAGATGCTTTGCTTCCTAGATTTTTGGAAAATGACGCTTCCACGTCCCCGCTTCCAAAAAACGTCCCCGCTTCATCCCCGCTTCGTGCAACATTGATTTGGGCTTCTCCTTAGGGAAATTCATCTTGTAGATGCCAATTTTCACAATTCGGGCATTAGGGGAGGTCCCACTGGACTAGGATCAAAGATTAACCCTCCAATTAAGGTGAAGGAACAAGACCATAGTGAAAACCCTCCTCCTTCTAGGTCATCCCATAATCCATGGCAAAAGCCCAAATACAAATAAGCATAAGCATCTGATTGCAAAATGAATAAAGTACCTTTTGATCAAAAGCCCATCTTAGTTCATGTGCTCTTATGAGATGGGTGAGAAGACATACAACTGATCCAGGTGACGGAGATATGAATGGCACATCGTTATTGGCTAGTGGTGGTTGCCGGGGCTGTTGGCTGGCCGGTTGAAAGAGAAGATGGGAGAAAAAAAAATTCCCCTATCGGGTCAACCACGTCTGGGTGGGTAACAAGAAGATCGCACGGCAAGAGCTACACCAAGTGAGAACACTATGAGGTGTGGCCCGTTGTAACCAAAACCACTACCTCCTACTCTTTAATGGATTTTCACAAGAGAGGCTTCCCTATGTTAGGTCACCTAATGGACATATCAAGGCTAAAGCATAGAGATAACAAGGATATGCTCAAGATAGGTACTCAACCTAAGAACAAGGTTCAAACTAGCTTAAACAAGGCAATGCATACCCTCCAAAAGGCCTATCTAGGGCACAAAGTGACCTAGGGTTTGTGAATAGGCAAGGTTAGCAGGCCTACCTAGGTGCATAAGGCTAAGAAAAGGCTTGAATAAATGGATTTGATCAACATCATGAACAACAAGCCTTCAACAAACCCCAAGTTGAAGCTAGGGCAAGATTAGGGTTGATCTAGTGCAAATGATGTCAACCCCAAAAATGGAAGAATTAGCCATAGGAAAAGGATGATTTTGACACAATGTCTTACCAACCAAGTGTTGAAACCTTCCACAAACCAATGCATGCACCATATTTGAATTTTAACCCTAACCCTAGCTAGCAACTTTCCTTAAGAGGTCGAAAATAAAAAATAGGAGAGATTGAATTTATGGGTGATTTATGTTGTGATCAATAATGAGGATGTTGGAAAATGGTAACTTTAGTCAGTATTTTCATTAATAAAATCAAAAGGGAAAATTCAAATTTATTTACCCCACAACTATTCAAGTTGGCCCCTCCAAGAACAAGTTGGCCTGCCCTAATAGACACACCTCTTCAAATGGAGAAATAACTATATATTGAGCTTATTCACTCTCCTCCAAAGACACAATTCGGATCTCATATCTGAGGAAGTAGCTTGTTGAACTGAGGTAGATATCTCGCATTTTCTAAGTCACTATTTCTCTGTGGAAACATGCAGATCTGAGGCACATTAGCCCTATTGAACCTGGCAGATCTAAGGCTCAAATCTCTATGGAACAGTGCGAAGTCTAAGGCACAAATCTTTGTGGTACAGTGCAAGGCATGAGGCACAAATCTCAGTGGAATGATGTGAGGTTTGAGGCACATTATGTCTGTAAATACTGCAAGTTCTGAGGCTGAGGAAGAGGTTGAAGCTCAGCCCTCTTAGAGACTTGTGGAAGACCTATTTGTGGACAGAGTTGAAGGGATCATGTATTAGATATTGGAGGGTTGGTTTGGCACTTTTGGGAGGTCATCATGCCAGTCAATTCTTGTCTATATGTCTTGTCAAAGATATGTTATTCTGATTGATGTACAAATTGGATTGAATTTTGACATTCTTTCACAAGGAAAGGTTTATGGGATTTTCCCCTTGGAGTGGGGTTTTCCCAAGGTAATTTATGGTGTCCCGTGTTCTTTGTCTTATTTTGATTTTTACTGCTCTATGAATCTTAATTTTATTGGTTGAAATTTTCATGTATAACTGCTTAATGATTGGAATGTTCTAAAAGAAGTCAAATTATATCATTGGAAGTAGTTATCAGTTTGAAAGATTGCTCTAGTCTTGTATGCTACTAAAAAATCAACAGTGGAAAGGTTATTACTTGACCTTGGGTGATGGAATCTAGAGGGAAATCTACTTAGAATAAAACTAAACCCTAGAATGGAGTAAGAGAGTATGAAAAGTTCCCTAGTTTCATACTTTAGTTATCATTTTATGAGGGAACAAAGTCATTGAAGAGAGTTTAACATGAAGGATCACTCATTGGATTGTCACGCAAAATCGTAAAAGGGTAATGCACACTAACATTGCCAAGATTTCATCAAAAAAAATTCAATTAAAGCTAGAACATAGAAAACTTAACAATATCCATTCCATACAATAGCCACAAAGATATTCAAATACATAGAACACTTGCAAGAAAAATGCATGAACCAACCCTTTATCGTTCCAAAATGACATCTCCAAAGCAAGAGAATAGCTCCATAAGCAAAGAATCCACAAAAGATCACATCTCCACAAGCTGCAAGACAAATTTCAGCTAACTGAAAATCTCTAGGAAGGTCGAATTGATCCACAAGTGATGATCAAAATGAAAATAAAGTGACCTTTATTTATTTATATGAGGTCTACTCAATTAATTTTAGCCTCATGAAGCCTCTACAACAAGTTTGACATAGGATAAACTTGGGTTACAAACCAACCCACTAGCTAAATGAGAAATTCGACCATAAATGCCCACATGTGCGAGTTATAGCCTCTCATAATGCTGTCACATGCCCTTTTAGGGCTCCAAATTCCATGCCAAGGTGCGCTGAGGTGTGAAAGAGTGTCAAAGTCCTTGGATCATCCACAATTTGAGGATAGCCATGAAATCCTCCTCCAGGGACCCAAGTGCAATAGGAGTGCCATCATGTGGTCCCCATGGATCTCCAACTGTCCATATAAGGCCTCATCTCTCCAACATTAGGGGCTTCTCCAGATGCAACAAGCACAATAAAGGAAAATCATATTACAAAAATAGCTTATAGATGTCCTAATCATAAAAGAAGATACTTAATCAATCAGTGTATCAGCATCAGTTAAAATGGAAACAACAAATTATGTTCTAATAACAATTTATGTTAGCAGAATTAAAACCCATGATAACAATTTATCATGGGAAGCCCATAAGCACTGTTACCACTCAAAGTAGCAAGGGACCTAAGGGTGATCCCCCAAGGGCAAGTGCTAGGCAAAGGGCAACAAATGGAAACCTAGCCCATTGTCACCTCAACTAAGGCTCCCTTCTACTTACGGACTTTCATCGATGGGAGGAGACCCAATATGTGTGGAGTCACTAATGAATGATAAGTAAATGGATATGAGTGACCCAAACCCTTTCCTAGAAAGGTTTGAAGGATGGAGCTTACTTGTTTTCTAAGCAAGGTTTTATGTGTTTCTAGGGAAAGGAAGAGGATTTTGAGGGTTAGGTTTATGGGAATAGGCTTGTAAAGGAGTTTCCCAATCCCTAAAATCCTTGTTAGAATTGGTACCCCGGATGGTTTTTGAAGAAAGGTCTTTTGAAAGTGGGACCACATGGAGCCAAAGGGACCCGTTCTAGGATATGAGGAAGGTATGAAGCAACCAATGATATTCTTACCCTAGACAAGGTGGGGGAAGGATCAAGAAAATATAATTACTCAGAGATGTTGGTTTGACCCGGGGAAGTACTAGGCTTGGGAATGGCAGTGCAAGTTTTGGTCGTTGATCTAGGGCTTGGCTTTTCTCCCAACTCCACCCGTCAAAATGTCTTCAAATTTGGAGGAGGGCTAGAGGAAAGGGCAGTGCAGGAGACCCTAGGAGATCGAATTTTTTTAGTGGCTAGCTTGTAGGGAAATTGATGCCCTAGGCACCCCAATATGGCTAGAATTGGGATAAGCTTAAAGAATAAGAGTTTTGGTGACCACCCTTGGTATATCAGTGCCTTAATCCTTGGGAGAGTGGATTCTATGTTGACTATGTGTAAGATTTCTTGGTTTCCAGTCAAGGAGGCCTCAAAATTATTTCACAAACCCCTATAAGTCAAGTGAAAGTAATCTTGTAGCTTTTATACTTCAAATGCACAAGAGCAATGGCTTATGAAGGTCAGATTTACCCCTAGGAGATTTCACTCATACTACATGGCCCATACATGGAGAGAACATTATAATAGAGACAATCCCGCAATATTAAGCAATAATTTGCATGCAGCAATTAGCCCTTAAAAAACGGAAGTCCCATCCAGCATATATGACAAAAGTAACAAGAATAACATCAAAATTTTGTACTTACATGTAGTAGAGTATATCCAAGCATTCACAAATGACAATAGAGAAGTTCCAAGAAAAGATAGACCAATAACCATAAATCAAAATTCATCATAAATATTCCAATTCATCCTCTAGGAAAAAGTGCAAAATTCTCTAAAGAAGAGAGAGATCCAATCCAAAGTGATGATGAGAAATGATCCCACCTCACTTGTATTTATACACATCTTAGGAGTTCAAATTAGCCTACATAAGCCCCAAAAATAAAATAATGTGCTAATAATACAACTTTTGGTGACAAACCCACCAAAACAGCTCATAAATGAAAAGGTAAGCCTCTCAAGAGGTCAAATAATAAACTATGTATGTCGTACGGCCTTCTAAGAGGCCTAATGAGGTCCATGGATGCCATAATGAAGAGGACCCTCGTAATATAACCTGTGGTGCTCCAAATGACAACTAGGGGCACACAAGTGTCCTCATGAGTCTCCAAACAAATCGAAGATGCCTGTAGGTTGCCCTCAAGGGCTAGGATTGATGGTGTAGGTGATGCCACATCATTGTGGAAGTCCCAGATCATCTGCCAAGTGTATGGTGTAGATCTGGGGCCAACTGGGCATGATGGATCGAGTGCATCCTCCTTGTCCAATAAGTGAACCACGAGCAATCTCTGAATGGTTGTGGGGATCCATGGAGTGAAATTTATTGTTGTGGAGACCCATGGCTCTCAACGCTCACCCTTCATGTGCCAATGTAGCCCTCTAAAGGACTAGGACCTCATATAGGGAGACCAAACCCCAAAACGAAACCATTTGCAATCCTGCATAAGATCCAATGTGTCCCCTAGCCTTCCAGTACAACAAGTCATTAGAGAAATCGAGTAAATGAGTTTACCTAATCATGGACCATAGGTGGGGACTTCATAAAGGCCTGCCCTTCCATAATGGGCTTCGGCATCTGCCAATGTCTCCTAAACTCCAAATAGGTTAATTAAGCACCCTATTTGGTAGTTTCTACCTCTAAAGGGAATAATATAGTCTAGGTACATCCGTCAAAAGGTGGTGACATGTGACAAATATGTGAATGAAATAGGCAATGAGAAGGGGCAGCTCTAGGTCACATGCTGGGGTACAAGGGTAGCTAATAAGAGGGAAGCCCACACTTTGGGTTTATAATGTGTAGGAGGGAGCAATCATGGTACATGAGGTGCCCCGACCTTGGTTTTTCCACCCTTCTCTATAAGCCTTTTATCTTTTATGATTTTCTTTGATTTATTGCTCGGGGCTCAACAGGTTAGAGCATGATGTGTAAGATATAGCAGTGGAATCCCCCTTTTAAGGTAGGGCGGTTCATCACCCACGAGAGGTTGGGACAATCATGGGTTCCTATATGACGAAGAAGGCTCATAGAAATTGTAGGAACCAGGGTGATGGTCATGATAATGGGGTAGAGCTCGTGTATTGGCTTTTGCCCACGTGCTCAAATGTTTTTGTCCTTGCCATCTTTTGCATTTTGTGGTACTTTACCTGTTGAATGTGGCCATATAGGTTTTTAACTTTCTTTTCAATTGCATCAACCTCTGGGCTTCATTCCAGGCCATGACCCAAGGTGGGGATAAGGGGAAGGGGGCAAGCTAACCATATGTGGACCCAATGGAGGAATGTGGACTCAGGCGAGAAAAATGATGGATGGAATAATAATGAATGGAAAAAGCGTAATATAAGCAAATAAAGGAGCGAGATCACGCAACCAAAATCAAGGTTTCCTGTGAAATACCATCCCTAAAACCAAATGGTTAGTAAAAGAGATCCCACGGGACTAGAATCCAAGGTTAATTCCTAAAAAAGATCTAGGGGACAAAAGCACAGACTTAGCCCATTCTTTTGTCAAAACCCCCCATTAATCCACGCCCAGAAGTGTCCATGATAAACAAACTACAATACTCAATTTCAAAATGACAAGGCATACCTTTAGATTTGGGAGGCCCACCTTCAAAACATACGATCATGGCAAATGGGCAAGGGACCACATGGTTGCCTCAGGTGGCAGAGAAATGGCACAATGAGCTAGTTGATGGCTGCAAGGGGTTGTTGGCTGCCAGCTGAGGACCATCTTGAAGAAAAAATTCCCCTAGGGATATTACCCACAAAATAGTAGGTAACAAGCAAAAAGTTTCCCAGAGGATCAAATTGGGATGGTTATATCATTTTTCATTTCCCCAGTTTTACTCAACACTCAAAGGTTCTATCATCTTGTATCATTGAAAATAACACCTCCAAGAATTGAGAATGATACGAAGACATTAGAAGAGAGAAAAAGAAAGCAAGCCTTTTCATAAATAAGCTTTGCAAAAAAAGCATTTCCAAAGAAGAAGGAAATATTATGAACATAAATATATATAAAATAATATAAATAATAATAATAATAGTTAATGGAGAGACTTGTGAAAGGACATGTCTCAATGAAAAGACGTGACCTCTTAAGAAAGGGAACTCCTAACTAGTATATATGGGGCTCATCATTGTACAATCAATCATATATCACATTTTCTATTATGAAATTCTTATAAATATTTTATATATCGCCCTCATGGATTTCTTTATATTGCAAACATTATGAATATTTTGTGTGTGAACGAACTCTATTCATCATAAAAACCATATATATTAAAAACATAAGTGTGTGTTTAGACTCTATGTACATACATCGATCACCAAACATAATTATAAGTTAATAGTTCATTAAGGTCAACCTCAAGGGGTTATTTGACCACAATCTAAGAAAGGTCCAATGCCATCTTGGTTAAACAATATTTCTTGCTTAACTTATTTAGTTTGTTATTTAGGTTAAGCATCTTGAGCTTTATACTTGACCTTATATATGTATGTGCACATACTTAACTTAGGTTAATGGTTTATGAAGTTAATGAAGTTAGAACAATTATTTGTAATACATGAAGATTTTCTCCACATTTTTTCCATCGGTAATGATTATATGTAAGGACCAAATTAAGGATAACTCTAACCATAGTCTTCTTATGGTTCCTAGGAACTAATCATAGTGATGAGCAATATAGAAAATGATGTTGCATTCATTAGGGAACCAATGCTAAACAATTATTAAGTGAAAGGGTGTGATTAAATATCCAAATATACATGAATCATTGATTTGTCCCCAAATTAACTCTACCAAGCCCAGAAACGTCCAAAGTTAGCTAACTTGTTTAGTGAAGAAATTTATCATGGTGGTAATTCAAGTTACCAAGTTTCACATGGGGGACAAGCACTAACTTAATAAGATATATAAGATAATTTTATTAATGTCCAAAGAAAAACCACAAGAGTAGGTCAAAGAGAGTAAGATAGTACATCCAATTCAATACAAATTAAGAGTACAAAGTGTTATAGTCCTTTTTCCCACCTTATGTCAAATAGAGGAACCCTAGATCAACCTCCTAAGTTATTGGTTTGAAAGCATCCATCTCCTTCCTTGATTATGACCTTTCTTAGCCCAACGCTCCCATAGGCCTATCAACCTGACACCCATTGCTCCATTGCAATGGGACAACATGACACATGAGTACCCTACATGTCTTTGGCATGGGAGCGATGGAGGTGAAATTTCTAGAATAGGTCACTCCCCAGGAGATCATCTCAACCCACTTGTTCTTGAGTTGATTGGGGGTTAATTATTAGAAGTTTCCTAACTTCCCATGGCCATGGGTGTAGATACATCCTCTTGAATTCGAAAAAGCTTATATACAAAGACCTTGCCAAGAGGAGAAGGGAATCATATAGAGAAAATAGCCCAGTGACGCTGGTGGATTTCTGCCATAACTTCTCTTGTATGTGAGATGAGCTCAATCTGTTGAGATTTTGTACCTCAAAAAGTGTTTATCCCTCTTTAATGCATGGCCTAGCATTAAAGTGACAAAGGAAAAGAGGACCCAGAAGTTGATTTTGTTAGATACAAAGTCAATGTGATTTTATAAGTGAAAAGCCTACTTTTAAGAGAACACAAGTGTATTTCTCAAAAAAAGCACAAGTGTGTTTTATCATATAGTGAGATTTAGTGATCCATATGAATGTTAGTTTATGTAGCTCAAACAAGCATTCTAGTCTTAGATGGTGTCTATGAGACTAAGGAGCACAGTCAATTAATTTTCTCCAATACCCAGAAAAAGTTTCTAAGGAAAATTATCTTAATTAGAACTAATTAGCCAGTTAAATTATTTTCCTAAGTCTAACTTAGGGAAACGACTTAACTAATCGGAATTAATTGAGACAAACCAATTTTCCTCTAGTGACTTCTCAAAAAGTCATTTGATGAGGTCAAGATGATCTTAACCATCAATTGGAGTTAAATTTTGGTCGTTGATTGCTCAATGAGTGATTATAAGAGGGGTTCGATGGGCATTTGGAAAGCATAATCGAACAAGCAGATTTGTAGAGAGAGAAAGGGCATAGTGATAGTGCGTGGACACCAACAGTTGAGGTCAGCAATGATTGAAGATAGAGTTGGTGGAGAAAATTCTTCAAAATGATTTCTAGTTTCTTAGTGATAGAGGGAATCGCTTTTATCTGCAGAGAGATCAAGTTTCCCCAGTAGCGTGAATTGTCTCAGAGAGGTCGAGTTGTCGGAGTAGGAAGGAATTTTCCAAAGTGATCGATTTGCCCAAGAGAAGTTGAGTTTGCTAGAGAAGGTCGAATTTCCCGAGGCCGAGTTTACGTCCCAACTAGTGCGAGTTGCCAAAGAGGTCGAGTTAGCCAGGGCTGCACGTGTGGATCAATTCAAGGTTCCATAGCAGGGTTGAATTGAATCGGAGGGTCCAAGTTGCTTCCAAGAGATCAAATCAACTAGCAGAAGTGAAGAAAATAATTTTCCGCAGATTTTCTAATTTACGACAAACAGTCTATGTAATTTCAATTATAGAATTGTTGAAGAATAATAAAAATACTCATTTGCAGAACTGGTTTTCCGCACATGGGTTGTTCCAAGGACATTTCTCCAAAAATATCAGTGTCTATTATTTTTTGTGTGCAAAATTTTCTCAGTTCCTGTGATTTAATTTTGGTGAGGTTATAGTAGTGTTTTATTCAATATTTGCCGAATATAAATTGCAGAAGGCAAAAATCTATTTCAGATAGATGAATAATAACCAACCACTGCAACAATATTGAAAATTTCACAATGAACATGACTCGGATCATGACCTCAACCATCAATTACGATTTAATCTGACCCATTGATTTCTTATCAAACCTATAAAAGCACAATGAGGGTTAGAGGCAAATTATTAATGAGAGGGTCATTAATGAGGGCATCCATTCAAGAGAGATTCATGTGATATGAGAAATTAATGAGAGAATCATTAATGAGGAGATGAGGGTTTGAAGCTTGCTTGAAGTTGAATTTTCTGAAAGGGGGACAAGTTTTCTGCTACATTTCTGGGCCAGGATTAAAGGATCGTACAGTGTTGATGTTAGACGTATTGTACAATGATGTTATCTGCATTTATTATCAAAGCATAAACCAAGAAGACTGGTATTTCGCGTGTCAGACATAAAATACGACCTAAAACATGTCCAAAATGGTTTTTATCGTGTCCTCCAATCGCGACACGTGTTTTCGACATGGTGAAAACGTTCCCTAACGTTTTTTCCTCTTAGGACACGTGTCCCACAAAAAGTCACTCATAAAGCCCACACATGGTTCATTTTTTTGGTTTTTTCAGTCATTTTTCGTTGTCGAAGCTCGTTGAGTCGCTGCTTTGTTGGAA
>APFE031378644.1:0-13570 GCA_000404065.3 Pinus taeda
AATCCCAAGAAGTGGATAGGAATGGTTCAAGAATTATAAGTTTGACATGACTCCATGTAAGGAGTTTCTAAAGGATCAATATGCAAACGAGGACCTCACTAAGGCGGTGCCAAGGTATTATATTAAAGAGCATTATGCTCTGCTCCTCACAGCCATCCAGAAATACCTCACATGCGAGGGAAGGTACACCAAGGTTTGCTCATATCACTTCAAACTTTTGCTTCATTTCACAGGGAAGGCGTCAATAGACATCCCTTTTTATTTATTCAGGAGTCTTGGTAAAATGTGCAACAAAGTTCAACATAAAAAGGATAATTATGAAACTTCACTTTTCCACCATGGTTTAATTAAGTTGTTGGTGTTAGATAGCCTGCATAAAATCGGTAGGGATTGGGACTCTTTCATTTTCATGTCGGGTTTCCAAAGCAAAACATGTCTTACCCCATTACCAGACAGGGAAAAAGAAAGAGAGATTCAAGAGCCTACATTGGCCGAAGAGCCTACATTGGCTAAGCTTAAGAAGGAGGTTAAAGACCGAAAGAAACCCAAGGATAAGCCAAGGCAATCAGAGAAGCCTGTAGTCATTAAAGAGACACCCAAACCATCCAAGGAGAAGATCAAACATCAGAAAGTTGCATCAAAGCCAAGTGGAGTTGCACAAATAACAAGGATCAGAATTAGAAGCCAGCTAAGCAAAGAAAAGGGAAAATCAGTGGCAGTAGAAGACAGCCCTATGTCAAAGGCTAGTCTAAAGGATTTGCTGGAGGCAATTGACTTTGAACAAGCCACATCAGTACAGGTGGAGCCTATGCCAATTGATTTAACCCAGTCATCCCCTGATAGCTCCAAGAAATCAAAAGCCTAAAAAAGGCTAATATTTGAGGAGGCTGGAAAAGAATTCATGGTCAAGCCTCGAAGGCCAATCACTAGGAGACAAACCCAAGCAGCAGAACAAGTCCAAAAAGATGAGGAAACTGCCAAGGTAACAACAAAAGAAACCAGACCATTGCCTAAGGCAGAGAAGGCAGAGAAAGCAGAGGAAACCAAAAGAATAATCTATACCAGAGGACAGCCAAACAAAGAGGAAAGCAGATAGCTCAGGCAGAAAAAACAAAGGAGAGCAGAAAGAAAGATGTGAAGGAAAAAGCTCCTATGGTCAAGAAAGATAAAACCTCATCTACAAAGGAGAAATGGGAAGCAGTTGATAAAGAAATGGCTGATTTAGAAAAGACAGTATCAGAGATTGCAGCCATGGAGAATGAACTTGCTAAGCTAAAAGCTCAGTTAGGCAAGTTAGCTGCTAAATAAATTGAAATTGTTTAAGGTCAGATGTTGCTCCAAGTTTTGTTTACTTTTCTTAAGTTAATTAATTTTTGAGGCATGTATAAAAGGAAGACAAATTAGTAATTTTGGAATCAAGGGTGAAGCTGTAACAGTCATGAAGTAATTGAAGAAATTCATAGAAGACTGTGATTTTGCAAAGAACAGCAGTTTCGTAGCGCGCTACGAAACTGCTGTAGGTGACTGTTTTTAAAAGAAAATTCAAAAATGATGCTGAGGTCATCAAATTTTGTGAAGAAAGGCTTCGAGGATAAGAAGGAAATCATAAATGGTTGCCAAAGCCTTCAAAGAATGACAGATGTAAATCTTGTTGCATAAAGGTGAAACTTTTTTGTCTTTACTAAAGTTTTCATAAAGTATCTTTATGACCGGAAAATTAGGGTTTCTGGTAGGGTTACCAGAATTTTGAGTTCAACACCTGGCAGTATCCACAAAGCGTCCAAATTATCAGCCATATGGTGTTATTGCATGGTCATTAAGGTCATTGTACAGCTTCAAGCACGTTTTGTTGGAAAATAAACATGGATTAAAGCAGGGACCGTGAAAACAGAGGATATATCTTCATCAAAGGCTGAGTCAGCAACACAGTTGGAATCCAAGGCAGCCAGTTCAGTGAATGCTCCTCAAATATATTTCAGCCACTACAGGAAAGGCACAGGTGTCAAATATCAGGAGAGAATCATGCACACGAGGAGATGGAAGTAGAGTTTGATCAGAAATAGGACTCTATTGTATTAAAAGCACAATACCTCTGTATTTAATAAGTTAGTTTAAATATGGATAAGGTAGTTAATGATAGGTTTCCGAGCTCCCCTCATGCTGGAGGAGGAGACTCAAGTTAGTTTAGTTTTGTTTCCTATATATAGGAAAAACTCTGATGTATCAAGGGTTGGAGATTTTTATCAAAAAAGACAGAGTTTTCATATTGGTTTTATGTAAAGTTTTTTCACAGTAATAGAAAGCATATTGTTTCTTCCCAAGATTCATCTTGTGTCTCAAATGTTCAGAATGTATGTGGTTTGGTTTTATTCATCTTGTTTTACAGTTCACTGAACATGCAATCACTCTGAATTCATCATTGATGCTCAGACTTCCTGTGTATGTTCTGTTGAGTTGAAGTCCTTCTTGGTAGATGTTTTGGACAGTGAGACATTATATGCCTTGGTTTCTATGATTCAGTAGCTGCTTGTTTACTGTAGGAATGTATGACTCCATGAACCCAATGGGAGAAGCCTTGATTTTGTTGTTCCAACCAGCTTAAAATTTATTCACTGTTTTAAAGAGTTAGCCATCTTTTGCCCTTAAATGCATATCAAAATCTGTGAGAGAGCCCTCTCTGACTAAGGAGGCTAAACCTTAGTCTAAAGCCTGGTTTGAAACAGTTGCATAAGACCTCACTAAATAGCAGCCTTTAGTGCATGATTTTATGACAACAGTTTGTATAATACTTAAATTTTGATTTCATAGTTTTCATAATACTCCAGAGCATGACTTTTTCCAATTGGGATGCCCCAATGGACTAATTGATTTATCAAATTTTAAAAAAGTACAAAATATGTATTTTTTCTTTTTCAATAGATGTTAATAAAATTAATAAAGATTTATAATTTTGGTGATTTATAAAGTTCAAAAAGTCAAATATCTTTTTAAATTTTTTTTTTTTTTTTTGGTATATTTAGAAAACTCTAACACAACTCCGTTTAGTCTTCAATCTTTTAGGTGTAATAAAGATAACAAATTCCTACATCCCAAAACTTTTTGAGAATTGTCCAATCTCCACTTTCACTAAAACGTTAAAGAGAGTTGGTTCATATTTTAGGGAGGTTGATTTTATTCTTTATGCTAGTCAAAACAAAAAATTAATTTTAGTTTGGATTTTCTAGATAAAGATGGACCATTTTCTTGTAGTATTTTATCTTCGTTTGATTTTCTAACTCTTTATTGCACCAAAAACTTTCTTTAAAAACACATGTAATAATACTTTTAATATCACTAGTGTATTTCAAGATGAAATCTTCATGTATTCCCTAAAGATTTAGTCATATCTTGACATCTTTGACCATCTTTGTTTAATAAGCTAATGTCTATAATTTTAGTTGTAAATAATTTTTTGAGAATTTTCCGATATCCACTTTCACTAAAAAGTTAAAGGGAGTTGGATCATATTTTAGGGAAGTTGATTTTCTTCTTTATGCTAGTGAAAACAAAAACCTAATTTTAGTTTCAATTTTGTAGATATAGATGGACCATTTTCTTGTAGTATTTTATCTTCGTTTCATTTTCTAACTCTTGAGTGCACTAAAAACTTTCTTTAAAAACAAATGTAATAATACTTTTAATATTATCATTGTATTGTGTTGGCTCATAGGGGCCCGACCCAGGTTCAAAGTTATTTAGCCAAAAATTCCTACACTACTGGCCCTTTCAGCATTAGCTCGCTACTGAAATCTCACCCGAAGCAGTATGGGGGGATGCTGGAACGAAGTTTCCACACCCTTGAGATGTTTGTGACGTCGATTTAGTCCAACTAGGCTTGCTTTCATGTAGGTCACTTCGCGCACTGTTCTAAGCTTCAATACCTTCACGAAGTGTTACAATCTTCTTTTGCACAGCCCTAACCAACGGCTGAGATGCTTTTGCAATGTTTTGGTAGCGAACAACGCTATTTCCCAACCTAAAATGAATATCTTACTTATCTTGTTGAAAAATATTAATTATCTTCGCATAAACAGATATTCCAACTTGTGTTCACTTAATCAACACAATTATACACATTCGTGCATCATACAAGCATTAAAAGTGAAATTCATACCCAATATATATGAAGCATAAAACATGAAATAAATACACAAAAATGATAGAAACTTCTCTTTATTATTGCTTCCAAATGATTACAGACTTCAACTTGCCCTGCGCACTCAGCTACAGGGGTTCGCACACTCAGTTGCGACTACTATGCCTTTGCACACTTAGCTGCAGAGCCTCTTCCTACTTTATGACCCAAAACTAGACTTTACACTTCAGATCTATCTCACATACATCTTCATCATTCCATTAGACACTACTTTAACTACTTAGAGCCTCGCTCTATTTATACAATCCCATGGTCTGCGGACCATGGGTAGATCTCTATAGCTGAAATTACAATAGAAAAATAAGGGTGGACAACCCTATGACTCTTTAACAAACTACGAGCTCTGCGCCCACAAAATGTGGAGTCTTTACATCGATATTACAAAACTGACGAAAATATGGGCTCTAAGCCCCAAAACGTCCCTTGGGGGATGTCACGCCCAACAGGCCCCCAACACAAACATCATGACTCAACCTCGAGTCACTCTATAGGTGTGGTTTGTATGAAGACCTCCCAACTCTGATTGGATCGCTGCAAGTTCGATAGCGCACTGAGCGGTTTCCTACTGGACTTCCTCTACGCGCTGTTTAGTGACCGCTGTGGCTGAATTGTTGCCTTGAATCCTCTCCTGTGTTTCTTGTCGCTGCGTGAGATTTGCTTCAATGGAGGCTGTTATGGTATAAGCCTCATCGATCCACGGCTGTTGGTGCACCTTCAAAACTACTTCCTTATGCTGAGCAACATCCACTTTCTCCTTGAGCACCTTTGCCTGTTGCACCTTGGCAAGCTTCTATGTAAGGGAAATTGTCTACGCGGTCCCTTTTACCTCGTGGTATCTCTCTGCAGCTCACACATCTCTGTCTCTAGGAACTCTATGCTTGGGCCCTCCTATAGGGTGGTGAGGATCTCGAACGACTACTCGAACAGATTCGTGTAGTCTGTCACTGCACTGTTAACCGCTGCCATTATTATTCTGATCACGGTGGTGCACTATTCCTTAACCTCCGGTGGAGTTGAAGGCTGCGCCTTCAACTGCAGTTATGTTATCTAAAGGTTTATCTCTAGTTGAACCCTAGCCATTTCTTCTCTTGCGTCACGCACGCCTGCTGCTAACTTACGTATGCACGCCTCCATCGGTTCCTCTGTTGGATGGCCAACTCCCAGACCATCTGGTAGGATTCCTCCACCAACTGCACTATCTGTCTGTTCTGCGCTACTACCTCATTGCACTGTAGGCTCAACTGTTCAATGTTGATGCACTGATCGCTCATTACTTGTAGTGTACGGCTCTCCCTAGCCCATAGTTCTACAGTGATTCCATCCTGCAAAATATAGAGCATCTTCCGAGCGAGTGGAACCATGTTTAATCCAATTCCTTTGAAGCTACTGACCATAGGCTTGTCGGCCTCATTTTGTGTAACGAGTGCTCCATCTGGTAGCACTATTGTGTTGGTCATCTGTGCACGCAACATTTCCTCAACCTTGGAAGTTCCGACTGCGAGGTTGGTTGACATAGTGCCAGCTTGTGGAGTGCGCACTTGCAACTCCTGTATCTGTGTCTGGAGAGCCCCCTACACCATTTGGTGTTGCTCCTCAAACTGTTGGAGGGCCTCCGCAGTGACATCCCTCACCATTTTACCAAATATCATGTAGATCCCCTTCAGTAAGGGTGATAGGGTCGAATGAAGTCTTTGAGGCCTTTGTCTTCTTTCGCGGCCCTACCTTCTCTCTTGGGTGTGAACATTTTAGTTGGGTGGACGTTGTCTGCAAGCCCGCGCCACCTGGTTCTATGTTTGTTTCTGGCTTAGGTGAAGGTGACTTCTATCCTTCACGCTCTTCTTCTACTATCTTTTGCTGCTCCTCGGCCAAATTCGTAGCGCCGCGCGCCGCCTAGGCCTTAGCCGTTGCTTCTTCCTTCCTTTGCTTTTCCACTAGCTGCACCATCCGCAGTTTCATCTCTTCCTTCTTCCGTTGCACGATAGACTTCTCTACTTCCACTGTAGTGCTAGCTGGAGCGTAGTACTCCGGCGAGCAAGACTCAAGGACCATGAATATTACATCGTCGTTCACCAAGTATGGTAGCTCATGCCACGTATTTGTGGGGTCCTTTCGTGCCCTTATGAAGACATGGTGGAAGTATGCTTTGAACTCTGCGAAGATCTGTAGACTGTTGTAGACCGTGGGCAATAACCATGGCTTGTGATTAATCCCCATTTTGATATTCATCTCCATGAGCACCCAAAAGATCTTTATCTCCCTTATCCTTTGTGCACCCCTAGTTGCCCACAACGAAGTGTACTTCACTGCCTCTGAAATTTCCTATGCTATTGTCAAGAGCTAGCTATCTTCGGGCAATTCCCATGCCACCAGTACTATTGACAACAAAAGCCATGCATAATGAAATGTTTTTCCCTGCTTTTGTTCCTTGCAACAGTTCTCAAGGAACTCATTGCGTAGATAGTTTTCCTAGTTGAACTAGACCCCTTCTGCACATTGTGCTACTAGTGCAACAATCAGCGCAGGCACCTCATCCGCGCGGCACTTTCGCATCACTTTTCTTGCCAATATCTAGGTTGCAACCTTGACCGCAGGGTTTTTGATGCTGGAAATGGTGCACCCTTGCTTCTTATTCTCCAGTTTAAACTTCTTTTTCATGGCCTCTGTGATGGCCAAATCGTCACTCTTTCCTTCTGAAATGTTTGCTCAATCCTCCCCTACATAAGGGATCCATGAAATCTTTTGAATTAGATGGTTTGTGATGGGGATGGTCTCCTATAGCCACAAGCACCCATCATGCACCAAGTAGAGCAGCTGCCGGATGATGAAAATGGTCACCGGGGCAGGATGGTAATGCGACACCTAGAGTAGGTTTAGAAATCCTGCCTTCTCTACACCTCTCAACCATTTGTGTGGCTCCAACTCTATTATTCCAGCTAGCACATCTTTCTTCTGGTGCATTAGCTGTGTGGTTGTGAGATGCGGGAACTTCTCATGGTCTGCAAGGTCCCAATCTTCAAATTTCAACACGGCCACCCATCCGAAGTGCGATCCTTCAAAAAAATATCATCTGGGAGCAATAGAGTTTGCAGAGAGCTCTTTCTCTCATCGATATCCTTGGGAACCTTGGTTTTACCCTTCCGTAGAGTAACATATGCAGGCAACCTAGTGAGAGGGTCCGCACCCTAGGTTTCAACCTCCATCTCTACATCCTCCTCCTCCACCCGGATTTCTTCAAAGTCTTCCTCGTCATCGACCTCCAAATTAATGGCCTTCCCCTTTTCTTCCATGATGAGCTTGGCCCTCAGTTGATTTCTAGGCGAGATATGCACCGGTATCATGGCCTGTTTATCTTTCTTGGGTCTCGAGGTGTGCGATGATTTAGGGATTTCAACGTCTATCCTGGTGCTCTCAGGGGATTCCACTTCTGTAATTGCCTGCACGGCTTCCTCGACGGTCATTGCTCCAGTATTCACGACTTATTTGGGTGCTGCCATAGTGCAATTCCACAATTCTCTCAATGTCTCTGGTAATTGCTCAAGCAACGAGCTCATCTTCAAACTATCGAACAAGTCTCAGTTCATGAATATCTGAGCGCGCAACAACTTAGTTTTCAAATTTCCAAGTTTTGTTTGTTGGCAAGCCCTTTTTAATTTATAACACCTTTTGAATTTGAATTTGACCATTCCCCCCACATTCGATCCATTAATGCTAGATTGGCTGTAGATTTTCAAGAATCAAGCCCATAAAGTTTTCCTTAAATGCCTACCGCGCGCTCCATTTGGTCTCAAACCAAGCATCACATCATGAATAGTGACTGCAACAACCACTTTCTAGTTGACCCACGTGGCAACGCAGCTATCCTCGCGCTATCGCGGACCCTGTGACACTTTGCTACTATATGCAGTCCTGAGATCACGCAATTCCCGAGCATAGTAGTTTATAGTCCCACACCTCCTTTCAGCTATCTGGAGTGCTAAGACTATGCTTCTGTTGGCTAGTCAGATGGTTGGGCCACTTGTGCATGGCCTCAGATGACTGTCATTCACTTTTCCTAGGAAAGGTTCTCCATTTAACTTTACCAACTGTACCACACCACCATCTGTGATCTCCTTAATAACATACGGTCCCAGCCAATGCATTCTGAGCTTTCCTAGAAATTTATCAAACTTACTATCATATAACAACATCAAATCATTCACCTTGAATGTGTGCAACTTAATATGTCAATCGTGCCATGCTTTTTTGCGCTGCGTCTGTACCTGCTGGTGAAATCTAGCCAAAAATTGTTCTTCTTTGAGCACCTCCAACTGCATGAGCCTCTCCTCCAGGGCTTCGTGATCCATCATACCTGTGAGCGCTATTATGCATAGACTAGGCACGATGTATTCCATATGAATTATGGCTTCCACTCCATAGACAAGCCTAAAAGGTGTATGTCCCATCAGTTTCTTGCATGTCGTTTAATAAGCCCATAACACCGTAGGTACGCGCAGGTCCCAGTCACTTCGTTGCGCATTGCATACCTTGTTCAGCATGTTGCATACTTTGTTGAATGCTTCTGTGCATAGAATCTTCTTCCTAATATTACGAACCATTTTCAAGTTCGCCCCCCCAACACATGCTTATTGACCATGTATTTTAGCGCGAAATACATGTGCATCTGCGCATGTTGGTGCTCTTTTCCATAAGCTTGCGTCCATTTGTCCAGATGCATGCGTGGATCATCCCGTCCATTATACTTGTCTATCGGTCGCACCTTAGGGTTCCCAAATTGTACTCTCATCATTCTTCTACATTCATGCCAATCGTCAAAGCTTCCTTTGTGCGTACCCCACCATCTCGCAGGCGTAGTGCACAATACCTAGTCCAAGGCCTGGAAGCAATGTTTTTTCAACACCTCTCTTTCAAATGCATCCAAGAAAGTATTTACCTCATTTAGACCATCATAAGTAGGTAGATCTCTTACATATGTCGATATGCAGAGCAACGACCTTGTCATCATATTGTAATTCAGTGTAGTTATTTCGTGTAACCGATTCTGCCATCGCTCTATTTCTTTGTTAGAATCCAATGTGTAGGAGCTCTCACGCTCCCATGAAATCCACCCATATATGGTGGGATTTACCAGTCTTGGTCTCATGCTGTTGTTTTGTATGCAATCCAAATCATCATCACTTTCGTAGTCGTGAATTGGCTCCGTATAGCACGATCCTTCAATAGGGTCCAGGGGTACAATTACACAAAGTGACTTCTTTTCAAAGATCATTTTTCACTTCTTCATATTAATTACCCCATTCATGTCAGTAGCCCAATCAATTCCTGAGAGAAAGGGGCAGGGATTGCTAGAATCAAAAATCTCTATCACTTCAAAGTCTGCCAACATGTTTGCTCCCTCAATATCCACAGTTATTCCATGCAATTTGCCCATGGGTATTATTTTCTGTTGGTTCACCATCCTTAGCTAAATTGGAGACCACTACAACACGGGTCTAACATTTGCTCCCATGTCTATTTTGGCAGCACATTCACATCTGATCCCAAATCCAAAATTACTTGGTCCATCTCATATTCTCTGATTTGCACGGTTAGTCTCATTTCTTGTCCCATTCTTGTCTTATTCTCTTCAATCTTCTGGACTACACGCAGTTCTCCTGCCGTGGTCCCAACGCATCTATGGATGATTTCCTATAACCCTTTCACAACTTTACTGTCACAGAGTAAATTCATATAGGTTTCCAAGAACAATGTGAGCATAGATGGGTCCATTTTTGGCTCTGGTTTATCTTTGCTTCCTGAAGTGGAGGCATCAGTGAAGCTCTTCTTAGCTTCCATGAAGGTTTCTCGAGCACACTCCAAATCAAACTCTGCTTCTTTCATCGGAGCTTTGTGAACCCAAGTAATATCTTCTAGCTATTTTCCTTTGTCATATCCCGTCACGATTCCACTTCAAAGCACAATGTTTAGATTCGTGTCTTCCTCACACAGCTCAGACCTCATCATCTGCAGGTTCTGAGTTGGGGGAGGTAGTAGTGCTCCTTTGTTGTGTATCCTAGCTATCAACGTAGGACAATCTTTTGTCTCATCATCAAACAACATGCAATACAAAAACAATGGGCATGTTGGATTTGTGCACTCACAGGCATAGTGTCCTAGCCCTCCGCAATTGCAACAAATCAACTATATGTGACCTCTTCTAGGTCCTCCTCTGCCTCGGCCTCTTCCGTGCCCCTGAAATCATGTTCGCGCCATTCTTGCATTTTGGTCAAGGGGCCGCATTTTGGCATGAACTTTGTAGGTGGACGTCCTATCCATCATTAACTCATAACTTCTGCAAGTGCGCTCATCATGTCCCACTGGCTTACAAAGTTGCAGAACAATTGTTGCGAATTTTGCATATACTTCTGTAGAAAGTGGCAATTATTTGTGGGATGCTTTCTGGCTATTTGAAAAATCACACACCATAAAGAAGGCACCACGCTAGGTCCTTGTTGAGCTTTTGGCCTTAAAGGCATCAGTCCTCCTCCTGCGAGGTAATTTGTAAACACTAGATAGTGGTCTTTGTCATGACCTTGACTCTTTCATTTCACATTCCATACTTCTTCGTGCACTTCTAGTCGAGTTGTCCTATCCTGTTTTAGACTCTGCATCTCAAGGCACAAATTCTTTAGCTGTGCATGGATCTGCTGAACTCCTAGGTTAAGATACTGCATTAGGGTCTCATGTAACCTCATAGCAATCTCCAGAGCCTCTACCTGAGTTGTTATCTTCTACTGCGATAGCGCACTCCTTAAATGTGGTAGTGGCGAAGCTACAAACCACTCGCGATGCTATCCATTCGTCAGATTCATATGGGCTTCACGAATCGTACATTTCAGTCTCTGGTCCAGCTCCCAAAGAGTCTCACCTAGTATCATCATAATATCTTTAAATCCAATTATCCACTGAGCTTCAGATTTCAGCCTGCTAAATTCTTTATTTAGGTTGTTTGGATATCCGTGACTCTTGCATTTGGATTATCATTGGAGTACTTAATATACTACGTCAGCGCATGATCCTGCAAGGCGCTAACTAGTGTCACCTTCTTTATATGGTCATATGTAACTCCTTGCGCTTCCCATACAACCCTTACAATGAACCAGAACTGGTCTAGATCCTCATTTCCCAAACCCTTGAACACATGCTACTTCATTGTGCTTGCCATATTGAATTGCGATGGTGGTGGAGTTGGTATGGGTGAAGATAGAGGTGATGGTGGTGAAGCTGGTGGTGGTGTGTGTGGAGGTGGTATTCACAGAATTATTTGCCTTATCACATGGATAGCACTTTGTAGAGAGACCTTTGTGAGATCTTCCTCATCCCATCGCAGAGGTGAAATCAAGGGGCTATTTTCTGGACCCTTATTTCCTTCATTCCTATAAACCTTTCCACTTCGTGTAGCCCCGAACATCAAGGTAATTGCATAACCCGCTTTTTGCACAATTTTTTTTTAATCCAAGTATTCAAAGACTTTATGTACTTACCTCGGGATCCTTTGAGAAAGCATCGCTTTGCCTCACTGTAGCTAACTAAGGTGTCAACCTCGAACTCAGTAACAAATCCTCTTATAATACGATCGAGCCAATGATCAACGGCCCATGCGATCTTATCCTCCGAGGCTTCCAACCTTCACACCAATGTTAGGGTCCACACAACAGGATTATTGAGCTTCCACCTTCCTTAGCTATCTGCTAGCTTCGCGATCCACTCGTATAGCTCAGTAAGGAAGGACACGAAAAGGATTTCGTGGATCTCCATGTACAGGTAGCTATCTAGCCACTCTTCTTTTTGATAGTCGCAAGTTTCTGTTCTCCTTCTCCGCAAACTCATGAATTCTTCTGTCCAACTAACCTTTAATTTATTTCTTAGTTAGATTCCAGTGATACGACATCAGACATGTCTGATGCAGATTCCTGTCCTTGCAATGGAACGATTTGTTGGCTTATGGGGGCCTAACCTAGGTTCAGAGTTATTTAGCCAAAGAAATCCCTACACTACTGGCCCTTTCAACATCAACCCGCAGAGTATCGACTGAAGTCTCACCCAAATCAGTATTGGGGATGCTGGAACCAAGTTTCCACACCCTTGATATGTCTGTGATGTCGTTTTAGTTTAACTAGGCCTGCCTTCGTACAGGTCGTTTCGCGCACTATTCTAACCTTCAATACCTTCACGAAGTGTTACAATCATTTTTTGTGAAGTGTTACAATCATCTTTCACGAAGTGTTACAATCATCTTTTGCGAAGTGTTACAATCGTCTTTCACACTGTTCTGGTGGCGAACTGCGCTATTTCCCAACCTAGAATGAATATCTTACTTATCTTATTGACATATCTTAATTATCTTCGCATAAACAGATATTCCAACTTGCGTTCACTTAATCAACACAATTACACACATTTGCACATCATATAAGCATTAAAAGTGAAATCCATACCCAATATATCCGATGCATAAAACAAGAAATAAATACATAGAAATGATAGAAAATTCTCTTTATTATTGCTTCCAAATGATTACAGACTTCGACTCACCCTGTACACTCAGCTACAAGAGTTTGCGCACTCAAATGCGGACTACTAGGCCTCTGCGCACTCAGCTGCAGAGCCTCTTCCTACTCTACGACCCAAAACTAGACTTTACACTTCAGATCTATCTCGCATACATATTCATCATTCCATTAGATTCACCACTTTAACTACTTAGAACCTCGCTCTATTTATACAATACCCTGGTCGACGGGTCATGGGTAGATCTCTACAACCGACATTATAATAACAAAATACGGGTGGACAACCCTATGACTCTTTAACAAACTACACGCTCAGCGCCCACAAAATGTGGAGTCTTTACATCAATATTACAAAATTGACCAAAATCTAGGCTCTAAGCCCCAAAACTTCCCTCGGGGAATCCTGCGCCCAACATATTGTGATATGACATCTTCATGTATTCCCTACATATTTATCCATATATTTGAATCCTTGTCAATCTTCTCTTAAGAAGCTAATGGTTATAATTTGAGTTGATTTTTTTTTTTTTAGAATTGTCCAATCTCCACTTTCAGTAAAAAGTTAAAGGGAGTTGGGTAATATTTTAGGGAAGTTGATTTTCATCTTTATGCTAGTGAAAACAAAAAGTAATTTTAGTTTTGATTTTCTAGATAAACATGGACCATTTTCTTGTAGTATTTTATCTTATAATTTGAGTTGAAAATAATTTTGAAAGCCTCTTGCCATCTATACTTTATCTTATTTTTTATATTAAATATTTAACCATAACCATACAATCAATAATAAAAACTCAATTTTATGAAAATAATACTATAAAATATATTT
>APFE031378644.1:34180-72409 GCA_000404065.3 Pinus taeda
GTTGTAGAATGCACCTCTCATGCAATAATAATTATCTACTTCAAAATAAATTGATTTCGTTACAAATATTAAACAATTTTTTCTTACTATAAATAAATATATGGACTTTGTGCATTCATGTAAACAATTACTTTTGCATTGATGGATTCATCTCCATGGACAATTACCTCAACGCTGAAAAAAAATGCTTCTTAAGTTGTAATTTGTGCACATAACATGCTTTATCTTTGAAGTGACATTCTATAATTTTTCTTCATTAAAATAATATTAATGATACATGAAAGTATTCCACCGGGTGAGGAATGCAAAGGGCCACCTCCTCTCAAAACAAAAGTTATGCACTTAAGATTTTGTGTTCCTTTATTGAATAAAATGACAAAAAATCTTTAATTGTGATTCTTTTATATATTCATTCTGAGTATGTGTTAACATATGCTCATTGTAGAATGTATATGTGTTAACATATACTTATTGTAGAATGTATATGTGTTAACCTATACTCATTGTAGAATGTATATGTGTTAACATATACTTATTGTAGAATATATATGTGTTAACATATAGTCATTGTAAAATGTATATGGGTTATGTAATGGTCAAATATGTTAGTTTATGGGAACTCTTTAGTTTATTATTAGATAGCATAGACAAACCTTATATTTCAATGACACATTTGACTTAAAAGTTGTGTAGTTGCAAAGGGGATTTAATTTATACAATTGGATATTAAAAAAAAAAAAATAAATATATATTAATAAATATATATATATTATATATATATTAAACATTTATGTATATTAACTCATTAACTTTTTTGGTTTGATATTATATTTGAACATTGTCCATGGTTTATATAATACTGTAAATTTGGATTTATAGTTTTCAAATACTCAGAGTATGACTATTTCCAATGAGTTGCCAATGAATAATTGATTTATCAAATTTTAAAAAAGAACAAAATATGTATTTATAATTTTGGTGATTTATAAAGTTTTAAAAGTCAACTATATTTGTAAAAAATATTTTAAAAATAATGTGTTTATTTGTGTATATTTAGAAAACTCTAACAAAAGTTTGTTTAGTCTTCAATCTTTTAGGTGTAATAAAGGCAACATATTCCTACATCCAAAAACCTTTTGAGAATTGTCCAATCTCCACTTTCACTAAAACATTAAAGAGAGTTGGTTCATATTTTACGAATCTCCACTTTCACTAAAACATTAAAGAGAGTTGGTTCATATTTTACGAAGTTTATTTTATTCTTCATGCGAGTCAAAACAAAAAAGTAATTTTAGTTTGGATTTTCTAGATAAAGATGGACCATTTTCTTGTAGTATTTTATCTTTGTTTGATTTTCTAACTCTTTATTGCACCAAAATCTTTCTTTAATACCACATATAATAATACTTTTAATATCACTAGTGTATTTCAAGATGAAATCTTCATGTATTCCCTAAAGATTTAGTCATATCTTGACATCTTTGTCCATCTTCGTTTAATACGCTAATGTTTATAATTTGAGTTGAAAATAATTTTTTGAGAACTGTCTAATATCCACTTTCACTGAAAAGTTAAAGGGATTTGGTTCATATTTTAGGGAAGGTGATTTTCTTCTTTATGCTAGTCAAAACAAAAAAGTAATTTTATTTTGGACTTTTTAGATAAAGATGGACCATTTTCTTGTAGTATTTTATCGAAGTTTATTTTTCTAACTCTTTATTGTGCCAAAAAAATTCTTTAAAAACAAATGTAATTGTACTTTTAATATTACAAGTGTATAATAATATGACATTTTCATGTATTCCCTAAAGATTTAGTCGTTTAATTTTCTAACTCTTTATTGTGCCAAAAACTTTCTTTAAAAATAAATGTAATAATACTTTTAATATTACTAGTGCATTACAATATGACATATTCATGTATTCCCTAAAGATTTAGTCATATCTTGGCATCCTTAAAGCTAATGGTTATAATTCCAATTGAAAATAATTTTGGAAGCCTCATGCCATCTATAGTTTTTATCATTTTTTTTACATTAAATATTTAACCATAACCATACCATCAATGAGAAAGGCTCAATTTTATGAAAATAATACTATCAAATATATTTCTTTTAATATATCTTAAAAGTTTATCATAAAATAAATTTAATAATTAACAATAGTATAATATTTATACTATAATTAAATATTTACAAATTTGTCTTGTTGTCACTGACTTCTTTACAAGTTATCAGTTGCCCATAATGCATAAGTGCAGTGAAGCTGAAGCCCTTTCCCAAGACAGAGAATATATTAGAGCTCAATTATACCCTCTCCATTGCACAGTGTTTGGAAAGAGCTTTCCAACAGTATATGGAAGTCCAAGAATGGAATTGTGGATCAGAAGTTAGAGCATACTAAAGTTGCCCTTTGAAAATCTAGAAAACAAAGAGAAAAGGCCAAGGGACCAAGGAAAATCGAATATCGAAGGTCCAAGAGCTGATCGCGATCACAAATTGGTGGTTTCCAAAGAGGCAACGAGGCATGCAGTGAAATATGTGATCAATCGATTGCCGATATCACAAATCGGGCATATCGGCGGGTCCAAGCTTATCGACAGAACAACAGAGTTACGACACCAAAATATTGCGATATCGCTGATGTGCAATGATAGTATTAAGGCATTTGGGGGGTGGGGGTGGGGGGAATCCAATTAGCATAGGAAATTCATGCAAAAACCAAGGGAAAGCAACCTATTTCTCTCTCCTCCAAAGGGGGGGGGCATGTGGCGGAATATGCTAAATCTGATTGTTGCATATCAGGTATCCTGCAGTCCCACATCCCACATCGCATAATCTCGCATTATCGAAAATCGATGGAGTAAAGGAGATACAAACTAAAAAGCCTGTGATATTGCAACTTCACTGATCTAGTGTTAAATCGTCGAGGAAGGCCGACTTTATTTAACAAAGGAATTCCATCAAAAACAAAGGACGAGTGGGCCATTTTCTCTCTCCTTCACAGGGCCACGATGTGGGATATGATTGGTCCTTATAGATTATGTGACAGTACAAAGGACACGTGGCAGTATAGATCTAACGTGACATTATGAAGGACACATGGCATGCCGATTCGACATTTTCAGGGGTCTCATTGGGGCATTTTTGGGTGACACATGTCACGACTCATAGGGTGACACACTATAGTGATGACGTCACCTCCACAGATCGGCGATTGATGATCGCACTGTTCAAGGCACTCCTACACCAA
Source organism: Pinus taeda (assembly GCA_000404065.3). Taxonomy (NCBI): domain Eukaryota; kingdom Viridiplantae; phylum Streptophyta; class Pinopsida; order Pinales; family Pinaceae; genus Pinus; species Pinus taeda. The sequence continues at coordinate 37,432 of APFE031378644.1, forward strand.
AGTCTCCCCGCCCTACGATTGTGATATGTGAGATCCCCCCCAGATGTGATATGTTATGCAAGAGTCTTTATAAAAAATTCACATCCAGACTATTGGCTGGTGCTTTAATGACATAAAGTCCCTCCCTCTCCCGTGTGGCAATTGCGATTCAGTCGGTGGGCTCGGTTTTGTTGATCGGTGATCACACGTATTACTGGGTGTAGTCAAAGGCAGGCGCGAGATATCTCTAAAGTGAGGGATCTTTTGTAACAAAGGAAAAAGTCCCCTAGACAGTAGTCTAAAAGCCTTAGCGCCTGAGGGCTAAGCAATTGGTTGCAATCCTAGGTCATATGAAGAAAATAGCAAAAAGGGGCTATACCAAAGGGGGCTGGAGGGGGCATCAGAATATGCCCATTTTTTAATGTTATAGTGATAAAGGCTTGCACCTGAAAAACTTTCATGTTACATCATAAGTGCATCTCAATGCAAACTAGGGCATCTGTAATATCTTACAGGGCTTTAAAGGCATGATGGGTTGGTAGCTATGGCGTTAAGGGAAACAGGTGGTGCATTCAAAACTGGTATGGGTTGATTTAGAAAGGCCCATTGTGATATGGGAACAAGGTACAACCCAGGGGTTCTCTGCTTCAGTACCACAACATGAAGCCGATAAGTGCCCATTCCCAGCTTCAAAGAGTGGATAGTTCAAGAAGTAAAGGCAAAAGCAACGAAAGTCATCCAGGAAACATAGAAGGAAAAAAAAAGAATGAACTACAACCTGAAGCAGAGGAGATCATAGAGATGGGCATGGATATTTTCATTTACATTTATGTCTGACTATTTAATTATTTATTGTCCCGTAATGTGCCTTTTTTCAAGAAGAGAATAAATTTTGTAATGTTTTGGGCCACAGAGTCCTCTCAGGCCGAGGTAGCTGGTCACCTTAACAATTGAGACTCGTCTCGAAGATATTTTGTGTAATGAATGTCCACACTCCTCCTCTCCTGATAAAAAGGATGGAGAAAGACTTAAAAAAGGTTATGAAATTCTAAAGAAAAGACTACATGTTATTTTTAAACTATATGGCTTTGTAATACAAATATTTCATAATATCAATGAAATGGTGGTGATTCCCCCTTCATGTATTACCTCTGTTAAACCCATTTTATGTCATACTTCTTCTCTAAATTCATGTAATCATAGCTATTAGTAATATTTCAAGTCCTCCTCACAGACTCATTTGTATTGATAAGTTAATGTAGGTGCATGTAATTATATCACAGATTCATTTGTATGGACATTGTTAATGCATGTGTGTGTATGGATGATTGAAATTATATCTTTAATAGTTGCGCTTCATGAATCATAGCACCAAGTCTCTTTGTTGTCCATGATATTTGCTTGTAACTCAAATAAGTATAGAAATTCTTAATTCCTCGAGCTCTATTTGTTAAGTGTAGAATTCTTGAAGCCTTATGCTCCATATGATGAGTTGCTCTTTCTTCTTATCCTCTATCATTTTCTCTACAAAGCTTATTAAACTATAAGTCCTTGAATTGCTTGGCCTCCACTGTTTTATGCATATTTCTGAGATTTTTACATGTGAAGAAGTGCCAAAAATTCATGTCTTACTTCTTTAGGTGAATGAACCAACCCAATATATATATACAAACTATATGTGATATCTCCATTTCTAGAAAATCATATGAGACACTCCAAATTTAGATGTGCCTAGGCACTGGCCTTGTAAGCAATTTGAGGCCGTCTCTCGTGTTGGGTGTGGTTTTTTACCTATTTTTTGCACATTCTTTCCCCTATTTTAACCTTTCTGTCCTCCAAGCATGTGCCCTTATATGACCAAATTCTCTGTTTTCTTACCTTTTTAATCCATTTTACTATCATGTTACTTTTGTTGTATTTTACCGAATAATACGAGGCTTTATTCCTTTTTATGGCTAACTGGGAGAGCATTGAAGGATTATTTTAGGAAGTTCATATTTTTCAGGTGTTGGCTTGTGCGAATGAAGCTATGAAGCAAACAAGTAGCAAGGATTAACTGTACGAAAGGGTAGAACGGTTCGTTGTTACACCCTGAGTGTTGTTACAAACCACTCTTATATACTAGGTGCTATTACAGGTTGTTACTGTTACAATTTGCTACTGTTACAGATTTTTGTTACACATTGGATGTTGTTACAGGTTGTTGTTACACATCGGATGCTGTTACACCTTCTATGGATCCGTTGTCACATCAACAGTGTTATCGGTAGTTATGCCGTGTCATCCCGAACCATCATTTGGTCAATGTTGTTGCACCGAAGCTGGAAATGTGGGTACTATTCCACGTAATAGCTGTCGACGGTAGGATTGTTTATTTTTGAAGAAACAAGACTCAAGTAGTTGCAACCGATTTATATTTATTTATTAATAATTTGTAACTTCTTTATTTTTGATTAGCATGAGAATTGAGAGATTCTCATGACTGATCTGCTTTCTAATTTTTGGGTTGTAATAATTATAAAAGACTCGACCTTTTATGTATTAGCAGACAACATATATAAGAGTGCCATTACTCTATTTCTGTAATCCTGAATTCATTCAATATTAATTGGCACGGTGATGCTGTTACTTTCCAACTGATTCATTAATCACTTTTTGTGTTCTTCCTGTGCCTAGCTGAGGAGGAAGGGCCCTCCTCTTTGGTAGGGATTGCAGTGATTAGGTAGTGTAAATTTTAGTTTATTTCATTAATTTATGGTTTCTCGTTGTTGCTGTACAAAACGTGGATTGCATTTGCTATTGTTTCTATTTATCTTATGTTGTTACACAGAGTTAATCAATAGAGTAATAGTAACCAGCTAGAATAGATGTTAGTTCTTGCGTGGCACGGCTTTAATTCAATAGATGTTATTTAGTTCTGTAGAGTGTTTTTTTGTATCTACGCACATGGTTTGATTCAACAATTTAGATTAGTGACATCTTTTATAGTTTTTTTGCATTTTCTTATGCTTGGCTAGAGTGTATCGACACAGATAGTGCGAACTCCATTGAAACAACAAGACCTACCCTAGGTTGACAATTAATGTTGCAGTATGAGTCAATTAAGGTTGATTAAAACAAAACTGCATTTTGGTGTCGTTGTTGGGGATGGCAAGTTGATGATATAGTCAGCCAAGTTGTTTATTTGATATAGGTTGCTCCTAGTCCACAGTTTCTGGGCGGTAAGACGAGAGGTAAGAACTTGTGCATCGCTCTAACATACCTGGGCGAGCTCACCACTGTCAAATACTGAGGCACTTAGAGTGTGATTTAATACACATAGGGTTCATGTGTGTATTTGTAGGACTTATAGAGACATTGAAATCACCCCACTCTAATAAGTCACAGGAATGATGGGTCGTAAAAAGGAAACGGAGGGTAAAGATTTTGGAAGGAAGACATTTATCCAAGAATTAATCTCTAAGGAGAAAAAAGAACAGTCCAGCTCTCAAAGGAATGTAAGGAAAACAAGGCAGTAGAAGGCTATTACTCCCATAGTGAAAGAAGAAACCTCCAATCCCTCCATCTTGGGACTATATTGTTCTAAGGCTAGCACTCATACCCTCAAGATCAAGGATTTGATTTATGATCAAGAAGGGGAAGTTAGTAGCCAAAACTAAGGGGCAACATCAGACACCTGAGGCAGAAAAGCACCTGCTGATTATATCTGGATACAGGTAGTGCGTTGAAACAACCAACCCCAGTGGTATTTGAGGCATTAATCATGTCTGCAAGGCCATCACAAACAAAACTCGAAGAATGTATACTACAGGAAGGGTTAGAAGAATTCATCATGGGAGACAACAATGATAACAATGCTAAAACAAACACCACTACCACCACCTTTGAGTTCCCAATCGGGAATATCGGAGGTGAAGCTCCTATGAAAAAAATTCCTCTATCATTCTTACCATCCTTTCATGGGATGACTGTGGAATATCCAGATACATTTTTGTTTGAGTTTGATGTCCTATGTAGAATTTATGATTATACAATAGATTCTCAAAAGTTAAAGCTATTTCCTACAACCTTAAAAGGAGTTCATGGGATTAGGTCATGCTTCCATTTCAACACGGAATGCTATGAAGCAGACATTCTTGTCAAAGTAGCAGGACTATTGTAGGACCAGGGACTTAAGGGAAGAGATATTAAGAATGACACAGAAGGGGGAAGAAATCCTGGAAGATTATGTGGAACGGTTCCACTAAAGTCTGCAAAGGTCTAAACACAATGATTTAGAACTGGAAATATTGAATACCATATTCATCAGAGGAATGAGGGATGACTGTGTTGACACCCTGAACCTATTAGGAAAAGGGGATATATCATAAGAGATATTCACTGAAATTATAAAGCTCTACCTACGATGCTCCCGGGGATCATCTAAAGGAAGAAGTACAATTCAGATGCCTCTGTTCGCATACAAAAATATGTAGGCGAAGGAGTAACTAGAGTGGAGATTGGAAATTTATTCAAAAATTTCAAGACCGACATCCTTAGTACTCTCTTAGCCTAGATAACAACAACACATATCAAAAAGGCACAAGCAGAAGCTGGTACACCCCTGGCCATGTTCTGTCCGACTTGTAGGAAGAAACATCCTCACAGGGAATGCGAATTGAATAGCATCAACTTGTGTAACATCTGTGAGCTAGAGAATTTGAAAGAGAAGTGTCTGGAGCTTCCTAGAATAAAGGCAGTACTCAGAGAATTAAGCGAAGAGGTGCAGTCCTCTTACTTCATCACACCAAGGAGGCCATGGAAACCGTGACCTTTAGGTATGTCTCAAGACTTTTCCTCTTTCAATTTATGGAAAAATGCATATAATAACCAACCATATCCATGGAAATATTCTACCCCTCCTTCAACTCAGTTCCCTTCACCTTGGAACCAATGGTCTCCATCTCCTCCTGTTCAATATCCTCAATCCCAACCATACCTTTGGAACCAGAACTAGAGAGGAAATGCCCATAATTCATCTCTACCTACACCACCCATGCAACAATAGTTGAAGTTACCTCCTTTCCAAGCTCCTACTCCTCCACCACCTGTACGATCCCAACTACCTATGCAACCTGACCCAAAGCCAAACAATAAAGTAGCTTAGGGCACAAAGGCTCCTACAACCTTCTAGACCTACTTTATTACCCCTGTGGAACTTAATGAAAAACAATTGTGATCGGGCAGGGTAATTAACCCTAGTCACTCCCCTATCATTACAGAGGAGGACTGTGAACCATCCAGAGGAGAAGTCGGAGGCTCTGAGGCAACTACTGCACCTACAATAGTTGATACAGAGGAAGTTGTTACATCTATAATAGCCGACTCACAAAGAACTATTACATCTGTAATAACTAATTCAGGGAAGGTTGATACACCTGTAACACTAGATTCAACTGTTGTTACACAGGACCCCATGTACCCTTAGAGACTGGCCAAACCTAGGACGACTTCACGGCCTCAATATGATTTCCTTAGGGACTTGCAAAATTTGTATGTATGAATTCATTTGCTGCAAGCCCTTAAAGAAGTGCCTATCTATGCCAAGATAGTGAGAGATTTGTGCATCAAGAAGCCTGGGAGGAAGCCTAAAGACCCTGTCACCATACATGTTGTAGAGTTTGAAGATTGTCCTACCAAGACACCCTTTTTGCCTAATGATCCTCTCTTTTCCTATATATTTACCACCTAAATAAAGCCATATCCACCAGGTTTTGATGAAGGTATGCAATAATATTTCTTCTTGTTCATATTTAACTTTATACCCTATTGTTTTGTTAAAGTATGCAATTGGCTATCGAATCAGTATGTTTCCACAGCTAATCCAGGTTTCTGTAGCTATCTCCATTGTTTGCAAGATTCCATAGTTCTAGTTCAATAGTGAAAGTTGTGGATGGATAGAGGATGGCTCCCTCATGGATCCCTTCCTATCCCCTCAAAACTTTTTGCTAAGATAAACACAGGAGATCATGGTCAAACTCCAAGTCAACCGCCAGATTAATGCAGAACAGAACCTGAGATCAATTGAAACCTTATCGTTTTTATTTCGGAATAGAAAAACGAAGGTTTAGTGATATAAGTTTAGATAGGATAGAGATATTAGGCTTGAATTATTAATACCGTTATGCCAAGAGACCTGTTATAAAACTTATGGCCGCACTGTGATTTGGGTGCGCGCCGAATGATATAATTTTGAACAGTTTGTGAATTACGTGTGAATAGAATTGGTTTTTGTGTGCAAGTGTTGTGTCGATTGGAAGCTATGAACTTCTATGTGGAGGGCCCCTACAATCAGTGACAGGTTTTAGTCAATTGCAATAGAATTTCCTTTCATTCTTCAGTTGCTCTATTTTGTGTGAAAATGCAACATAATGATTTTGCCAATGAGTTGTTATTTGCATAAGAAATTTCATTTGCTTTATAACTGGTTTAGTTTATTATTTAATTTGCTTTATACCTGGTACAACATGGTCATTTCATTTGCTTATTATCTAGCATAACTGAAGTGTGCTTAATTCATAAGATAGATGTTTCTTGGGTTATTTTGTTTGAGTGAAAATGGAATCAGTAAAAGAGTGAGAGTTCTCTCCTAAACAATTGAGTTTAGACAATATTTCTTCATAGCTGATAGAATAAGTTTCTTTTTGCACTTAGAGAATTAGAAGCTATAAAATAAAGATTTAGGATAAAAAAAACAATCTAATACAAGTAGGACCACTCTCATATCATCTACAAACTAATTATGGCCGCACTATGATTTGGGTGCACACCGAATGATATAATTTTGAACAGTTTGTGAATTCCGTGTGAATAAAATTGGTTTTTGTGTGCAAGCATTGTGTTGATTGGAAGCTATGAACTGCTATGTGGAAGTCCCCTACAAATAGTGATAGGTTTTAATCAAATGCAATACGATTTCCTTTTATTATTCAATTGCTATGTTTTGTGTGAAAATGAAGCATAATGATTTCGCCAGCGAGTTGTTATTGGTATAAGAACTTTCATTTTCTTTATACCTAGTTTAGTTTGTTATTTAATTTGCTTTATACCTGGTACAACATGGTCATTTCATTTGCTTATTATCTATAATAATTGAAGTGTGTTTAATTCATAATATAGATGTTTCTTGGGTTATTTTGTTTGAGCGAAAATTGAATAAGTAAAAGAGTGAGAGTTCTCTCCTAAACAATTGAGTTCAGGCAGTATTTAATCACAATTGATAGAATAAGTTTATTTTTGCAGTTAGAGAATTAGGAGCTGCAACATAAAGATTCAGGATAAAAAATACCAAAACAATCTAATATAATTAGGACCACTCTCATATCATCTACAAACTAATTAGATAGAGATTAACTCCTAGGAAACTTAACCAACATCCTTAAGAATTATGAAACTAATATAATTGACAAACACCATATCCATGTCCATCTTAAAGTTTAGATCTTAAAAATTACATAACGACCTAACATATAACTTCTAAGCACATATTGTGCACCTGTACTTCATCAGTCTACGCACCTAGGTTTACAATTTATGGTTGACAATTCAAAGACATTGAATTGGCCAAACATTTTCGCACCGTTTCTGGGGAAATACGAATAGAAGTTAAAAAATAAATAAATCTAAACATGATATGTGTAGGGATAGAGACTCTAGAGGTACATTTGTAGGGATAGGAAGAATTTTAATTCCCACAAATCCACTCACTCCACCTAGACCTTGAGAATCCACACCTCCTACTCAAACCCAAATTCCTTTTAGAGGTTGACAAAGGCTTCTTGAAATTTCAAGATCAGAAATCCAATCCAAGACTTCACCAACTTCCTCTACTGAAGCTGTAATTGAGGAATATTCTACATCCCCAAGTACAGGAGTAATCTTTTTATCCTTCACTGGTGAGCAGTTTTTGGGAGAAAAATTAGAAGTTCCTAGCAAAGAAGAGGAATTGGAAACTTATTATGAGAAACCATTAATAGAGGAACCAGAAAGATTAGAAGAACACTATATTAGCTCTGAAGAATCTATCATAACTGAAGAAGGGGAAGGATAAGTATACAATGTCCATGGTGAATAAAATAGGATTGAAGGAAGATGAATAGGAAGAGGTAGAGGTAGAGGAGAGGGTAGAGGTAGAGGAAATCAATATCCTTCAGGATTCCCTATTCTTGATGAAGATACAACCCTCACAATGAAAAATATATCACCCTCTATTCTTCCTAACTTCCACGGGAAAAGTAACAAAGAACTGGAGACATTTCTCTTCAAATTTGTAGTATTATGTAGATCATATGACTATCTGCATGATGCACAAAAGTTAAAATTGTTCCCTGCTACATTAAAAGACTTAGCATTAAAATGGTTCATGAGTGCAGGAGTGCATTCTATAACATGGGGACAAACGAAAGAGGCTTTCTTAGGAAAATATAGAGATTATTGTATGCGTAGTAACCTTAAAGATGAAGTCTTCAAAATGACACAAAAAGAAGATGAAAATCTTGAAGACTTGGTAGAAAGGTTTGTTTATAATGTTAAGAGAGAAAAAATGGATAATTTGGATGAAGAAACCTTAAAAGCTCTCTTACTCAAAGCCATTAAAGATGAATGGATTGATCTCCTTAACCTAACTGGGAAAGGAGATATTTCCCAACTATCATTCATAGATATTTGTGATTTATGTGTACATATATCAAGGGGTAAAGCACGAGTTGGAAGGAGTCCTAGAGACCCTCTTTTGTCAAGAATTAACAAATCTGCAGCTAGGATAGTTAGCAGGGCAAAAATAGGAAATTTTCTTGACACCTTCAAAATAGATATTTCAGAGAGCCTAAGTGAGCAGATAGACACCCTTAAAATACAAAACAAGCAAAATTCTGAAAATGTTGCATTATCTATCTTCTGTCCCAAATGACAGAAGAAACATGCTCTAAGAGAGTGTCCCTTAGACTCAAAATCCATAAAACCCTGTGTAATATGTGAATATAATCATGATACGAAGGAATGTCCATCGTTACTAGGTCTTAAGGCTGTATTAAATGATGAAGGAATCTTAGAACCAGTGGAACCTCTCTACTTTATAGCCAAAAGACCATGGCAAAACTCCCAACCAAATCAAACACAAGGATTTAGACCACAACAATTTTCCCAGTCTTCACTAAATATTTGGAATTCAGCCTGACAGCCTTGGGCTTTGCCACAGTCACAACCTTGGAATCCAGGATGGAAAAATCCTTATGGAGCCTATGCTCAATATCAACAATACTTGCCATCTTATCTTCCATCACAATTCTTACCCTTATCTAATCAAATTCCTCAAACTAATAAATTGCCACAAGTTCTAGTTTAGAATCAAAACCCACAAATTTCCCTACCATTTCCATAAAAATCAAATTAGCTACCCGCTCAACCACTTTTGAATCCTAATAATGAAATACCACAACAACCAGTGTACAACATGGAGGGTCAAAATCCTCAAACTTATGTAATAACTCCACTAGACCTAAATAATGTCCAATTAAGGTCTAAAAGAGTATTACCAAGAAGACCTCTTGTTGTCATTCATGAAACAAGATCCAATCTTCAAAAACACAAAAATCAATCAGAAGAAGGGGAGACTTATCTCCCTCAAAAAGAAAATAAACAAACATAAGAAATTCCAATAAATACTCCTATCATAGAACTACCCTCGATATCAGTTAAACCACCTTTCCCAAAAAGGTTGAAAATCGATGAAGGAGTAGGGAAGAAAATTGTCTTGCCTGATTACAATATGATGGATGAATTGAGAAATGTTTGTATTAAGATTCCCTTATTACAAGTCATCAAAGAGATACCAATTTTTTCAAAAACAATTAAGGAATTAAGTACACAGAGATCAAGGAGAACAAGAAAAGATATAAAAAGAATTCATTTAGTTGGAAAAATGCAGACATTATGATGGGGAAGTGGACAATTCAAAAATATTTAGATCCAGGGAGCCCCATTGTAAAAATTCACATCAATGTAACTTAAATACCAAACACATTAATTGACCTAGGAGGAGCCATAAACATAATGAGTAAACAAGTTATGGACACACTTAGGCTTCCTAACCTTCAGTACACAGCAACCTTGTTGCAATTAGCAGATAGGTCTATTATTAAACCATATGGTGTGTTGGAAGATGTTTGTGTCTCCTTAGATTCTTGGGAATATCCTGTTGATTTCATGGTCTTAACACCCAAGAATAATTTAGGAGGACATCCATTAATTCTAGGAAGACCTTGGTTGGCTACATTTGATGCCTTCATCGGCTGTAGATCAGGCGATATGTTTATCTCATATGGAAATTCCACAAATAAATTTACATTATATCCCCCTGCAAGAACAACAATAGATATAGAAACTGAGGAATGGATAGAAGATGAAGAAGATATACAACCTATTTTCGCTACTAAACAAGTAAAGGAGGAAGATCAACTTTTAAATTTACTGGAAAATAAGGAATCTTCCTCACATTATGATCACAATAGAAATGAGTATCTCTCATCTAAAAAAGTATCATTTCTCTCCATGGAAAATTAGGGAATTCGTAAATAGAAATGCTTCCAAGAAAAACCTTGAATGTCAATGAAAAACTAGAAGAAGTGCAAAAGAATCAATTGATAGAAATTTTACAGAAACATTCTTCTACTTTTGCATGGGAATACACTGACATGAGAGGGATTGATCCTAAAACTTGCATACACCATATCTACATTGAACAAAATTCAAGACCAGTTAGACAACCTCAGTGAAGAATGAACCCAAAACTAAAAGAAATTGTTAAGGAAGAATTGCAGAAACTAGTAAATGTAAATTTCATCTATCCAATATCCGACAGTCAGTGGGTTTCACCCCTAGTAATTAGGGAAAATTTTAAGGACCCCCCCTAAATTTATATGTATAATAAATGGGCAAATCTCCATGGTATATAGGAAAAATGGAAGGCGATTTTATCAATAATATAATATGTATATATATAATTTTGGCGAATCTTCACCAGCATGGCGAATATTTAATCAATTAAAAACGTGTATATCCTTGGCAGTCTTTCATAAATATAAACTTTGTAAAGTCCCTAGTGAATCGTAGCTGTAGAACTCTTAGAGAATTTTTTGAAAAGGTATAAAACCATATATGACAAGAGCCACATGGTGGCAATATCACTGTTTTTTTTTCACATTTCCACGACATGGAACTTGTTTATAAAATTATAAAAATGCCAACCAAGTCCCTTATAATATGTAGGTAAGCTTGTAACAGAGTCTAATACCTCTACTATGCTTGTCTTCATTCAAGTGTTATAGCTACTATACTTAACACTGTGAATCACAACTCTCTTAGAACTCAACTCTATAGTGTAATTAAAACTTTTGGAAATTGAATCTGACAACTCTGGTTAAGGAAGGGCACTTGTCAGTAGAATTATTTTCTTCAAAGACTGAACAAACCTCTGTAGAGTTCAATGGGAATTCATTCCTATGATGCTTCCTTGTGCATCTAGGGCAAAAAATGGCCAAAGCCCTCTCTACTTCCTCTTGTTTCCTTTTGATATGTAAGGTATCCATTTGCATGGCAAGAGTCTGCAACATCTCACTCTTGAAGTCTTCCAGCATGTTTCCAATTTCTCCTTTAATGGATGAGTTAGAGGAACAGGTACTGGCTATGGGTTGACTCCCCCTACCTTTCTTTTTGGCTACTTTAGAATGGTTTCTAAAAACAGTCTTTATGTCCTCATAGGGTAGTTGGTAGATGTCTCCCCTGGATAGTAGATGGAGGGTGTCTAGAAGATCTTCTCAGATTCCCGTAAGCAGGACCAACTTCAGAGACTCAAGGTCAAGTGTACATCCAATCCTTTTGTAACTGAGTTGGAATCTCTCTTCATAATATTCCAGGGACTCATCGCTTCCTATAGTCATTCGGAAAATTTCTTCTTTAGTATCTTTTGACCTACAATAATCTCAATACTTGTTGTTAAAGGCTTGCTACATCTGAGCCCAAGTTGTGATGCTATTGCCAAGTAATCCCATGAACTAGCGTAGTGCTGCATCCTTGAGAGTAGAAGGGAACAACTTCAACTTTTGCTCATCCTCTACATAGTCATAAGTTCGACAGTTAATAGAAAACTCAAACAAAAAGGTATCAGGATCTTCTGTAGTTAGACCATGGAAATGAGGTAGGGTGGAAGGGCTTATATTCCTCATTTTGGTGTCCCCATTGGTCTCCCAAATGGGAAAGGTACCCTCTATTCTCTCTCCATTCCCCATAGCATTTCTTTGTTCAACCATTGGCTTCAAAGGAATGTTTTCTTCTTGTTCTTCCCCTATAGGTTCTTCAAATATGTCTGGTTGTTCACCTAAGGTTCTTCTTGATCACAGCCACCGCAGAAGAGAGAAGGTTGGTTGTGTGAAGCAGTGGGGGTGTTGGGCAAAAATTTTCCTGAGTTATCTCTATTCCTATGAGGCATGAAAATAAATCTTTTTGGTTGGTCCTTGTTTCTTTTTCCCCACACTGATAGTACCTACAAAACTAAAATTGATTGAACAAAAAAAATTCCAACTAACTAAAATGAACTTGCTGAAATGAAATTTTCAAAATTGAAAAGGAAAGCAAGGAAATACAGAACTTGAATGGAAAGGAAATGACTAGTCTAATTTTGCTGAAATATACTATTAGCAGAATGTTGCAATGGAAAATAGAAGAAAGTAGTAATCACAGAATACTCTGACACTTCCCTATAAACGGTGCCAAAAAGTGGTGAGCACTACTATTGTAGCAATAATGTTGCAACTCCTGGGCTGCCTACTTTATTCTTATCAACCTGGTAGTTCGTAACAAACTTGGAAGCATCGGTACTATATGCACAAGTACTAGTTCTTATTGCAGATTGTCACTTTTTCAGTCGGTAAAAGATCACTAGGAGCTCAAGCCAACTTCTATGGATTCCAGAAGAAGCTCTATATGTGATGGAAGGAAAGAAATATTATTCTACAGATGCTATTCTAACTGCAGAAAGGAAAAAATTTGAACTGTAAAGCAAAAATAGTAAACCCTAATTAACCAACTAATTCTACTTTTGCAAAAAGTTCTTTGAAACCCATGAAAGGAATGCCATTACCTACTCAAGGAAGTAAACAACATCTAACTAAGCTATTTCTGGAAGTAAATAAGCAAAAAAAACATATTTTTGGATTTTTATGTGAATTTGACATGCATGTAATTTATTGTGTGTGAGTGTGGCAGCGAATAGGTGGCGTTGGAGGGCGGTTTTGCCACTTGAGAGGATGTAGGATGGTGTGGATGGGTCCTAGGGGGTCTTCCGTGGCCTTCTAGAGGCTTTTCCCACAGTCAACCTTCAAAAGAAATCCTACAAGAAAATCTACAGGAGGACACAGGAAATCTAAAGGAGGAAAACAACGTTCTACAAGAGGCCTACAGGAGGAGGCCGAGAGTAGTTTTCACTGTTTTTAAGGTGTGAGAGTGGGTGGAAAATGTGGATGAAGGTTGGAATGAGGTGTTAGGGCACCTATGGTCTACCATGAACCATCAGGAGAGAGAAAGATGATTGGGTTTTCTCAAGGAGAGAGGAAGAAGTTCTATGGAAAATGCAGGAAACTAAGGTAGAATTAGGGTGAGACTTGGGTGACCTGTATGGCATGGATCAGATGGAGGATGGGATGGATGATAGGCTGGCCTACTACTAGAAGATACCTACTGCAAAGGAACTGACAATCAACCAACAAGATCAAAACGACAATGGACTGAGTTCATATAAAAAAACAGGGTTTTGCATCAAACTAGTCTAAACTATGATCTATGAAAGGAAATGCTGAGAAATGATGCAAGAAAGGAAATTATGAAATAAGACTATTGTAAATAAATAAGTGAGCATGATGAATAAGTTCCAAGGCAAAGCAAGACTAGACTATTAACCACTAAAAAGCTGCAAACACTAGAAGTCATATGAAGGAGGAAAAACTATGTTTTTGGGGCAGCAAGAGGGTCTTTGCCTCAAATCATGGTCCCAAAGGGAGGAAGAGAGGCCAAGGCACTATTGCTAGCCTTTTTAATCTTTCCTTTATCACTAATTGACCTGCTATAGAAAGCACAAATGGAAACAAACTACTGAATCATCAAAAGCAACCTATTCTTAACCATAAAAGAAATACATCTAACAACAACCTAATCTACAAACTGAAATAAAAAATACAAATACAAGTAAATAGGAGCATGGATGCTTGGATTGGGCCCTAAACCAAGAGCTTCAGCCCTCTTAGGTAACTTAGTGCTAGCTCAGAAAGGATTCCATCTTTATTATCAAAACAATAACAAGATTACATGAAATTGTCTCAAAAATAATGAGCTCGAAGTTGGAGAAGAGTTTACATAAGCAGAAATTACACAAAAATCCGACCCTAGTGAGGCCCTAGGCCTCTCTACTTATAGAAATAAAGCTATCAACAGCTTCCTTAAAATCAAGGAGGCTTGGCTCCCAAAACTCGAGATAATCATCAGTCACCCTCCACTTTCTTAGCTGCCTTCTAGTGCATGACTTGGCTGCTTGTACTCCGAGCTGAATGAAGGGGAATTCGATGTGGGGAGTAATAAATGAGGGGTTTTCCCTCCTATAACTCCTCTTTTTTTTCCACTTCGAGTTATTGATGCCATTTTTCCACTGGATCCTTGACTTTGACCTCAAAATTCATCAATAATCTGCATTAAACACATGTTAGACCACATTGTATCATAACTAACTCAACTCACTCCATAAGCATAAATATAATCAGAAAATCATACAATAAGCTAAGAGAATGGTTGATTTAACTAAGTTAGAAGGTAAAATTATCCCATATAATTACCCATTTATGAGGCTCATCACCACCCCCAATGAAATTCACATATATATACAATGTAACGTGGTGGGCGGGTCACCTTCTGATGGACCCACCCTCGGCCGACAATTGTCAACTCATATTATGCAACTACATTATGTTTAAACCATAACAAAATAAACCATGCAACATTTGATATAGATCCATGACACAAATGGGGTGCGATGGGTTTTGAACTAGTCCACCCCGAACAAACCTACCAATTTTTCCAATGAGCCAATGACTTGGCTATGTGAACTATGCCCAAACGATGTTATATAACCTCTCATTTTCCCATTCGACTCAGACCGGTGAAGGGTGGACCAGCAGAACTATGAGTGGATTGGTGGAGTGGAACCATGAGCAAGGAATCTTGCTAGATGCTAAAAAGATTCCCTTGGGGGCCAAAGGTGTTATTGTTAGAATTTGACAAGTTTATAGTTATTTTTGCATGTTTTCTCGCCAGAAATCCAACCATGCAATCTGTTTCTCCATCTAAGATCTCTAATTGTAGAGAATCATCATAAATGGAAGTATAAGGGTAATTATTTAAAAAATTGATTGTAATTCATTTCTTTGTTGCCACTTAATAAAAGAAGGCCTTCCCACTTTGAGTAGGGCCCAGAGACATAGCCCACATTGGGTGAACTCCATAATCAAATCATCTGTGTACCTCGATCTCATGGTTGCTTTATGATTTCCGTTTCTTTTATGTGTGTTAAAATGTTCTTTTATATGCAATTATGTATGTATCCTTGAAGTTAAAAGATCTGGATTAGTGAAGATGATGGAAATTGGGGTATACTCTGCATAGACCAAGATAGGGGGAGATACTTGAATTTTCAAAACATACAAGGATCACACACACCCTATAGGTTACGGATAGGGGTGATACCCTATTGTCCATAGATCCCTCAACCCTAGGAGCCCTCCATCTCAATTCCATACCATGGGAGCTCAGAAATGGGGGAAGAGTTGGCTTAGTGTCCTCAATTAGTGATGTCCCTAATATGGAGGGGTCACATCTGTCAATCCAAGATTGTCTTTTAATACCAAGAACTTCCCTTTCGGTAAAGCCTTGGTGAGAATCTTTGCAATTTGATCCTTTGTCGATATGTGATGGAGTCTAACCACTCCTCTTTGCACCATCTCTTGAATGAAATGATATCAGATCTCTATGTGCTTGGACTTGTGATGAAATATGAGATTCTCTACCAGATGGATCCCACTCTTGTTGTTGCAATATATAAATGTAGTTTCTAGGAATTACTCAGATAACTCTCCAAAGATCCTCCTCAACCAAACTACTTCACAACTAGCGGTAATGTACTTTGCCTCGACGGTATTGTAACATTTAGAGAGAAACCCCATAAATAAAAAGCAACTGTACAACTAAGAAAATTTAAATTCCACTAAAAAAATAACATTTTCATTAGAAATAAACTAGGTTTGTGTGTAGCTTGTTTAAAATTCCACAACTTGATATTCTGGTTTGAATAATATAGTTTAATCATGATCAAATCATTTAATTTTTGTCTCTAGATGAGTGAATAAGTTAACCATATTATTTAATCTTGTTGGAACACGAATTAGATAGGATAGAATAGGAAGAAAATTTGACCAAATACACTCAAAATTTGGCCAAAAGAAAAAAATGTACTAGAGTAGTGTTAAATAGAATTAGGGAAAATAAAATGGTCACTAGATCAAATGCACCAATTCATATATTAATTCTGCTTAATTAGGAGTTAATTACCTTTTAAATGGTGATTAATAAATCTATGTAATTTTTTAGTTAAAGTCATAAAACGACAAAATTTATTTTGTCGCTTAGCGCTATTAAGTGGATTCTTTTCGATGGTGACCCTCCTCCCTACCCAAATCAATGACAGGGAAGTCTTTTCGCACCCCCTTCTACTGTTTCATATTAACGACAAGGGGGGGGAGGAGGGGGGGTTCGAAAAGTGGTATTCTTTTTGGCGGACCCCTTGCAACGTGTCGTCCCCTCATAATTTGCACCCCCCCGGCTCAATACTACTTACCACTACCCCCCGCTCCAAAATCCACTCATCCCATCACATCAATACGTCATCCGCCAACGGTCATCGCCACTTCTCGTGCCTCCTTCCGCTAATCAGTCTCTCCCACGTGTCCATACCAGTTACATCCATACTTGTTCCTACTACCCGTTACCAGCCTCTCGTTATTCATCAATGCACACCAGTCTCGTTGGTAATGGTTTGATCTTAAGATAATCCACTTCACTATTATAAATAAAACCTCCTCCCCTTTTCACGTGATTTCCCTAATTTCATCACAATTATTTAAATTATTGGTTTTCAAGCTCAGCTCCAATTAATTTTTGTTATAAACTGACACCACTATTCACGAAGATTTCTCTCTGCTCAGGTATCCATACTGTCAACATTCTGTTACTATTTCTCTCCATTTATTTATAACATGGCGCCCAAAAGAAAGTACCAACCCTCTAGTAGCAAGACCCCTGCTTAGGAAAATCCAAAAACCTCTGATACCCTAGACCTTGACCATATCCCTTTAGCAGACCAAATTTTCAAAATCATTGACACAAAGAGTGAATTCGATATGTTCAAATTACACCATTGGTTAAAAAAAACTTACCAGGCTTCAGAGAATGAAATCAATCTATGGTAATCCCTGTTGCCCATGTTCATGTTCCCTCAAACCCACTCATTCCATGATTTGGTCATGTGGTGTCAGGCTCGATATAATCCCCTTCAAAGAATTGTTGTGGCTCAGAATGGAGACATTCTGATCTCTATCACACCTGAAAACATAAACAAAATGCTGCTAATCCTTGAGAATGATTCCCTTGGCCACTTCTGTTCTGCTGTCCTCATGGATTTATACCATAAACTTACATTTCCTCGAAGAGCTCAAATTTTCGAGATCCTTCTTCCAAAAGATGCTAACTTCCCAAAACAAATCCTCCATATCCAACCTTAATGTTCCCAGAGAGAGCTAAAGAAATCATCTCCCTAGTTTCTTTCCTGTTAGGTTACCAGACAGATCAATGGGTAGATGAACCTATTCTAGGTTATCTATCCATCTTCTCCAAAGAGCACAGCCAACATTCATGTATAATTACAATTAATTTATGGCTGAAAATATGCATGAACAGATAATGAAGACCACTATTGAAGGTGTGTTCAAATACTCTTTTGTGCTAGTCCATATGTTCCTTTTTCATCAAGGAGACATGCTACCAATAACTTTACACAAGCAAGATGATCAACAAATCAATCAATCAATTACATAGTGGACCTCATTGGTTAAAAGAAACTCAACTGAGTTTAAATTTTTTCAGGATTTATTGATTGTTTTACTCATCCAGTTTCACAGCTTCTTAATAGCCAGATTGAACCAAGAACCAATTCGGAGATAAAAGGATCCTACACCTAAGTGACCAAGCTAAGACTGGAGACTGGTATATTTACGAGAAATACATAGAGATTAGGGTATATGGCTGTGAGTTAGCTCCATACAAGTTTCCTAAATATGCTCAAATGAGAATTTTCTCTATGGAATATATAAGGAAAATGATTAACATGGACGAGCTTCATTTTGTTTCGAGTAAGAGGATGTCTTAGTTCAAGATCAAGTCCCAAGTGGGGCCTTTTATTTGTAATACCAAAACAATAGGAATTGAAGCAGATTCAATTCTCAAGCAGATGGGATTTCAACCAAGTTTTACCTGGCCTTATGACCCATTCAACATAATCTCTAATTTAAAGGGTGTAACTTAAAACCACACCTTCTAATCACACTCCAAGACAAGTGATTGAGAAATACAGGAATCAAGAACAGTGGGACGAGAACACACTTCACGAACCAGAAGAGCATATTCTACTTGCTTCTACCCTCTAGACAACCACTTCTCAAAGTAAGTAGGAAAAGAGGCCGAGAGAATAATTCTCATCTTCAACAAAGGGTGAAAAGGATTTTGTCATTTATTAGAAGAAACAAAATATTGACTCTAAAGTTACCACTGCTCAGGGTCAAAAAGAGCCCATAATTATCAATATGGATGATTCACGGATTTCTACAGGATCAGAGGAAACTATCCTTAACACTCCATCTTCCTTTTCAGTTTCACAGAATCTATTTGAAATTACACAATCAGTAGGAGTAAGTGAACAAGAGGAACCAAACATTTTCACTAATTTTCTTGAAATTAAGCAAAAGAATGAATCTTTGAAGGCCAATGTCTATGCTCAATTCTGGAAGTAGACATCTACTTCACAACATAGATTGTTAACAACATTTTACAGTGAAAAGGGGAGGATGCAAATGACATTATTACAAGCACAAGTGCCTTTTCCAAAGATTTCTTCAAACTATAAGAAAACCGTATTTTCTTTTGATGCAAACCAAATACATCCTATAGACCAAATGGAAATGCATAGATAGTTTAGGGAGATTATTTTCTCTACCATGACTAACACTGTCATGGCACTATCAAAGTTGAGAACAACGTTTTCAAATGTGCAGTCACAGTTGAAGATAGAGAAGATATTCTCCTTGGAAAAGGATAACATAGTCAAATCATTAGAAGATTTAGTAATGAAGATTGGGTATGATCCCACTGATGTTAAAGCTGCAAAGGACATCATTAAGAAGAAGAAAGTAGATATTACAGCTCTAAGTGAGCAACTCAAATTACATTCTACAGAGGATCCTCAAACCAAGGAGATAGAAGAAAGCTAGCAACATAAAGAAAAAAATGCTCAAACTAATCATTGAGCAGAATATTAAAGAAAATGGAGGAATAGATAGAAACTTTGCTCAAGGAAAAGGAATAGTCTACACAAGTGGATAAAGCTACAATTACAACTATACCAATCATAGTGGCAGGGAAAACAAGGGATTTAACATCAGCAACAACAAAGTCTACATCAACAATAGGTGATCTAAACAAAGTCATACATGAGCCGTCTCTCCAGAGACAGGAAAAATGAAAACAGGAGATAACAAAAGATCGATAAAACCAACCTCTAATAAAAGTAATTCCTTGAGATGGTATCTTCTAGCACTTGCTACGCACATCTTTTGCACCTTGGCCTCTCCTCAGGCACTTCACTCAGCAGCTTTACTAACACCTTTGTCGCAACCTTACTGATACTTAGAAGAAGATATCAAGCGAACAACTCAATTTAGAGTAAAAGGGTGTGCGAAGCTTTTATTAACTCAAAAGGGAAACTTACAAAGCATTACAATATGAAAACAAGAAATCTCAGAGTTTTAGCACTCAGTTCAACAACGTGTGCTTGTCTTCTACTGATTTCTTATTTTATAGACTCTTTTTTTTTTGGACATGACACAAAGTGAAATAATTGAGGGTCCTGTCGGCATTTACATAGTCTGACAGTGTCTACTCAATATTTTAGTACAATAATTCAAAAGCACACTAAGAACAATAATTCAAAGTGGAAATATTTGAGGGTCCTGTCGGCATTGTCATAGTCCAATGGTGTCTACCCAATATTCCAGTACAATAATTCAAACTTTCAACTATTTACAAGGAATCTAAGGACTATCACCATGGTCCCTTAGGGTTGTGGTTTGATTCATAATCATCGAACTTGTCAGAAGATGGATTCTCTCGCAGATATGCCTCCTCCATTATCTTTAGATATTTTTCTTCATAGTCCAGCTCAATGGGGTCTTGAGCATCTTGGTACACATCTAAATACAAAATGTCCTTTCCTTTTGAAGATGTTGTTGTTGTAGATGTTGTAGCTACTTTAGAGGACTGTCCTACTTCCAACTTTATTCGATCTTTGTAGGGATGATGGATTTGGTAGGGTAACTTGAACGGGTCATCTTTCTTTCTCCATCTATTGATGTAAGATGTAGGATTTATCTCAATATCTAATAAAGAATCTTTATGTGCTTTTGAGAAAGCTAGCATCTGTAGCACTGGTAGTTCTATCCCATCCAATAATTCCCATTTAAAAATCTGGAACATATTAGTAGTTGTTTCGATGGTGTGATTTACCTAGATTTTGTAGTGATCACTAACACCTTCCTTTTCTTGCCATCCAAACTCAAAATTAAATGTTGTGCATACCCTGGTTGATAATAAAAGACTAATCAGACATATAGTATCTGCAG
Source organism: Pinus taeda (assembly GCA_000404065.3). NCBI lineage: Eukaryota > Viridiplantae > Streptophyta > Pinopsida > Pinales > Pinaceae > Pinus > Pinus taeda. Next base: position 58,491 of record APFE031378644.1, read on the forward strand.
TCCAATTTCCTAAACTTACTCCAACTGTGATTAGTGCCTTTTGATTCATAGAAAACTTTAAAACAGGATACTTTCCTTGCGATTTGGTCAATTTTTTGATAATATGATTTTTTCCAGCCAATTTTTTCATGGGAAATTCTTTTAACAAGCCCAAAACTCTATTTACTTCAACCTCATTTTCTGCAAATGCGGAACTTTCTGAAAACTCATTTGCAATAACTTGTGAAAAGGGATTTGGCTCAATAGCATTCCTTATTTCTGGGCTATTAAAATCCCATGGTGTAGAAAAGATTTTAATATACTGTAGAGTTCTTTCTACACATTGAGATTTTCTTTCAACCTGTGCCTTCTTGCAATAATCGTTCTTGATTTCCCAATCTGTGAAGGGCTCGAAGATTTCATATTGAGGAAAAGTATCTGAATGCATATAATCTGGATCTCTTCTTTGTAGATATGATGCTTCCATTTCCTCGAACAAATCTGGAATTCTTAATATCTGTAAAAAATGGCCAACTTCTATCTTGATGTTAAAATCATCAAGGTCCATCATCTTAGCACTTGTAAATATTTCAAGTGCAAAATCAATACAACCAATCATTTGATAATAATTTAAAATTTGCAAGACCCAAATCATAGATTGAGTATACTGTATGGACCATAAATCATCAAGTGTTCTGAAATATAATGTGACTTTCATATTTGGTAAAGAGTATACTTTTACCAATTCAAGATCCAATCCAAGAAGTGTGCAAATATTCTTTGATTGCCAGGCTTGACATTTTTGAATCCACTGGTTTCTTTGAAGCCTGAGTCCAACTACCTATTTTATTTCTAGACAAAGATCTTCCACATGATTCTCGAGAATTTTGAACCTTTTTTCCAAAGTAACAAGATTATCTGGCTGATTTGGAATATCAAAAATACTTCCTCTGACTTCTGTCTCGCTGCGGCCAATTCTATGAGCTTTATTCATTTCCCTGGTAAGAGCATCGGCAATATAGTTAGAATTTCTAGGAGTCCACTCTACATCAAAATCATATTATTGGAACCAAATTTGCCATGATAATAATCTTCCTCTTGCCATCTGTATTGATAATTTTGCTGACAATAAATATTTAAAATTCATTAAGTCAGTCCTAATCAAGAATTTTCTTGGCGCAAGATACAATTCAAATTTTTGAATGCCATTAAATATTGCGAGAGTTTCTTTTTTAGCAGCAAAATAAATTTTCCGATTGGGGAGGAATTCTCTTGATGCATAGGCGCATAATTCTTCTTCTTTGTTTTCCTCCTTTCTTTCAAAAAGAACAACTACCCAAAAATCATTTGAGGCATCTGTTTGTAAAATTAACAATCCTTCTCCTGGAGGCTACAATTTTAGCAAGGACTTACATTCTTCTTTGAGATTTTTGACAGTGGCAATGGCTTGACTAGACCATCCTGATTTTAAATGCTTTCGACTAGGAGCAGTTTTTTCAGATATCCTGGGAATGTATTTATGGATATAATTTAAAACACCCAAAAATCTTTGAATCATTTTGGTATATTTTAGTTCATCAGGGAACTCAGCAAGCTTTGTTAGCACATGCGGTTACATCTGTATATGTCCATCGATTACATGAATTCCAAGGAAATCAATATAATTTTGGAATAACACCATTTTCTTTTCTGAGACAACAATACCATGAGCTTGAACTTCTTGAAAAAATATTTCTAGATGAGCCAAATGTGTTTGTAAATATGGACTATGGATTAAAATATCATCAATGTAAGTTATGATAAAATCATACTTACCAAATATAAAATCCATTCTTTTATAGAAGAAAGCAGGAGCATTCTTTAATCCAAATGGAACAACTCTCCATTGGAAAAATCCTCCAAGGCATGTGAAAGTTGTCTTATGTATGTCTGCTTCTTCAATCTGAATCTAGTAATAACCAGATTTCATATCAAATTTACTGAAGATTTTACTCTTTTGAATTTTCTGCATTATTACTTCTTGACGAGGTAAAGGATAATGAAAGCTTTGAGTGATTGCATTCAATGGCTTGTAATTAATCACCATTTTTTCTTTACCTCGAACTATTTCGGAATGATTGTGGACCAAAATGCAGAACATGAATAATGGGAAACACTCGGTTCAATTAATCTCAACTTCAACAATTCTTCAATCTGTTTTTTGATTTCTTGTTTATCAGAAGGAGTACAAGGAATTAACTTACCTTTCACTCCATGATCATGCATAGTCACAATTTCTTGCTTAGGGCTCTCCTTTTCCCAAAACTTCTGAGGGTCTTCTGAGCAGCTTTTAACTAACTGCCGATATATAGAGATTTTTTCCTGAGTCCATTACGAATCTATTGTTGCTTTTTGTTTTGTTTAGAGAGCTTCATTTTCTTCATAAATTTGCAGTACTTTCTGCCAATCTTTGGAATCATTTTTTGGCTTTCTTGTGTTGGTCTTCTTCTGGCTTTCTCTTCTTACTTCAAAGTCTGCAAATTTTAATCTCGGAATAGAGATTGCTTGTTTTTTAAAATTGAAGATAGCTTTATCTTCGCTAATGGTCACGGGCAAAACAGAATTAATAAATGGCATACCCATAATTAAACTAGTAGATGGGTCGTAATGCTGTATGGCAGCTATCTTGACAATCTTCCCACTTATTTTTAAAGAGATATTATCCACATAGTGAGTAATATTAACTGTACCTCCGATTGTTTCTAAAAATAGGATATTTTGGAGAGGTTTCCATAATCCTTTAAACAATGATGGTCTAGCAAGATTGTTTGACCCACCGGTATCAATAAATGCATCAAGATCTATCCAAATATTTCTAACCTGCATGGAGACTAGTATATACAAAATATTATTTGTTTTCAACATTTTCTTCAAAAAAGTTTGTTCTGCTAGTGGGTCGAATTCAGGAACTGGCATTGAATATGTTTGTCCAATATTTTTCTAGTATGAACAAAAAGAGTTTAACTAAGGGAGAATAGGGGTGACATGTTTTCCTTTGTCTTTCTCTGGTGGGAGAGACCAACATAAAGATTTTGTTTCATTGCTTTCAACACTGTCTGTGTCAGTCTTGAATTCTTCACTGTAATGAAGTTCTTCTTCTTCATCTTAAACTGAAATTTCATCAGTAGAACAATCATAACAAATATTCATTTTCTGAACAACATTGATTAACTCTTCATCTTCCAAAAAAGAAGCATCAGTTAACATATATACATCTGATGGTTCTTCTTTTGATTGTACAACAGACCAATCATCACAAAATTCTTCAATATCTACACATGCTTTCAATTTACCGGATGTGTTTTTTGGACAAGCACGAGAAAAGTGTCCTTCCTATTTGCATATGAAATAGCAATTGTTTTTCGTTCTCGGTTGTTTCCTCTTCTTTAGAAATATGAATTTTTTAAAAGGTCTTTTGGGATTTGCAATTTTCTTGGTCTTGAATTTCCCATACCTTTTATGTTTTCTCCTTTTCTTAAATGGTGCCCATGGCAAAGCGGCACGACAAAAATATTAGCACTGGGAGTTATGTCATGTGCTTGTTTTTGCCAACAGAGATATTTGACTTTCTCTTTACACCTGAATAAAATATCTATCCAGTAAATCTGATCTATTGTTTTTCTTTGAAGCTCAATATCTTTAGAAATCAAATCTCCTAGATTTCCTGGTAATTTTGACAGAGAAGAAATTTTTTGAACTGAATAATTTGAAAGATTTGCTTTGTAAACTTTGGCCATAAAATCTTGACCAAAGGCTTCAAGGTATTTTAAATCTTTCAGTTCCATTCTAGCAAGGTTTGTAATGATTTGCTTCTTCTCGTCTATTGGCTTGGGGACAAACGGTGTTTTCAGTAGTACCTCTAGAGTAGAAAGTCCTGCTGCAGTTACTGCTTGTCGTTCTGACTCAGGAGGTCCAATCCACCAGTCATAAACTATTCCAGCCATTCTTTTCCCTGATAGAATAAATATGGACATATTATCAAGCTTTGTGGTTACTTTCATTTGGTATAATGCTCCAATCCATATTTGAATTGATTTAGCTGGATTTGTTGATTTATGCAAATCCAAAATATAACTGCTAGAATTAGAAGTGAATAAATCTTCTTCTATTCTGGGATATTTTTGGACTTCTTTAACAAAATTTGCTTTTTGGATTGATGGCATGATAAAATGGAAACTTAGAAGCTGCATTTTCAAGAGTCACTATTTCTGCTTTTTTTTTTCTTGTCTGCTCTGGAATAGACTCTATTTTCATTGGTCTGAAAGGTGTTTCAGAGGTGCTAGCTTCTATTTCTTCTAAATACCAAAAATTTGGGGTCGACATATCTATAGAAAATTTTGAGCTTTGAGCTGCTTTAGATTTTCTTCTTCTTTCCTTTTTCTACATCCTTGCCTCTTTCTCGGCTCTTTCTTCTTGTTGTTCATCATGTAAGAGCTTGAGATTGGCTAGGATGAGCTCATTTTGTGCACCCATATCATCTATAGCTTTTTCAGCATAAGAACACCATGTGGTAATATAATTACCAATTTGATACAACTGGTCTAAATCGTTTGGATTTGAAGAGTTGTGTTCAACTAAAGGGGCATAATCAACTCTTGTAGGCTTTGAGGAGGATGAAGTAGTACAAAATTTCGTCTTTGGTGGCCATTTGCCTCCTTTTACAAAGCGACGATTAGCATATTTCCATTCTTCAACTAGGGCTATCTGGGAATCAGAGATTCTAAACATCTTATTTACAACAAGAAAAGGCTTGACTTCAGGTATATACAATTCATTTGAAGATAACATAGGTTGACTAGAAGTACTAGTTGTTTGGGCAGAGGATTCTGTGGATTATGAGACTGGTAATGCATATTTTCTCGAATGAATGATGGGTCGCGAGATAGCAGGATTTTCTTGAAGTATTCTTATTTTACCTTCTTGCAATGAAGCTCTTCTTCTCAGGCTTCCTGGTTTCTTTTCATCAGCTAAAGACTTGTATTGAAAATACCAGTCATTTGGTAAACCTATAGATTCATAAGACACTCCCTCTACTTATGCATTGTTTAAGCTGACTGACACACAATCTCTGAGCACTGGCTGTTTTAATTTCAGATGGATTGTATTAGTCAACTGGAAGGATGTATGAATTATTACAGATAAATATTCACTTTCATCAACCATCTGTAATCCTTGGACTCCTACCATAAGTTTCCAACAATCCTTCAGATGAGGATCCATAAGACTAATAGAGTAATCAGGAAAAATTGTTCCATATTGACAACCAGTAGATAGCTTACCAACAATGGTACCTATTCTATCATGATCATAGTTCTGGTGTCTAGTATCAAAAACTTCAGACATGCACGGAGTATTTAAGCCATGTCTAAACAAAGGTGCCAAACCTATTCTTATACCTCCAAAATGTAAATAGGAATATTTTTGTCTTTTGCATATTTGCAAAATTTTTTGATTTCTTCAGTGGGAAACAAAGAGAGAGACACAATTTGTACAGACCGACCTCAGATTTTGATTTTAACTTCCACTTCCTTTAAAAGCATTTTCTTTTGAAAGATATTAGAGAGAGGTGTTTTATAAACATCAGTTGCATGAAGAGTTGGAGGATTCCAACTTTCAGGATTTTCTACTATCTATAATTGCTTTTCAGACTCGATTTCCTTTTCAAAAGTTCTAGAATCTACTTCAGTAACAACACGTCTTTCTAGAGTTGAAAACGATTGGATTAAACTAGCCATTAGGAACGTTGCAGGGCTCTAATATAGAATGGAGACATGGAAAATAAAGAATGATACTCTTTATGTAGAAGAGATGTAGAAAACCCACATATTGACAAGGAAGATTTAAGAGTTGGAAAATGAGTCACTAATGGCTCAGACCTTGGCCGAAGCCAAGGAAAAGATTTGGACAAATATAAGTCAAGCTATAATTGAAGTTTGGCCCTCCATACAATTTATTTTTGAACTATTGAAGAGGTTAGAGAACCGCTTAAACAAAAACCAGAGAAGGCCACAGATATGATTAAAGTGTTGAATTAAAAAACCAGAGCTAAATTAGAAAAGATTTAGATTGCAGACAGAACATAAACTATTTTAGAGATTAAGAAAGTTTTTCAGAAGAAAAATATTATGACTCAGTTGGAGACAAAGTGCCAGACTTTGAAAACTGTTTTCCAAAGATTTCATTTTAAGCTCAACTTGCTTAACCAAACATGATTGCAAGGGCTAGTAGAACCAAATGACAGACTGATCAGTTTGGAGGAATATTGCCAAAAGCTTTATACAATTGCAACTGATAAAACTAAATTTGCAGGTATCAAAGGTCATCTTACAGGGAAGGCTTTCTTAGAGGCTTTGAACTTTGATTTAATGATCAAGCATGAAATTAAATATATCTTTGTCGATAAGCCTATTTTTGAAAAGTATACCAAGGTGGGTGAAGTCTGTAGGAAATTAATTAATCTTTCTATACCAAGTAAAGATAGATGGGACCACTTGTGTGAAAGCATTGAGTAACTTTCATCACCAACTAATAGACAACGAGGCAACACATTCTGGGGGCCAGATCATCAACAACTTCCTTGAAGATAGTGCCAAAAACTCAACAGTTTTTGGATTCATATATCTTTGTACTATTTTTATATTTTGTTAAAGGATATTTCTAGAAAATCAAATATTTTGTATAAATAACTCTTGCTTAGAGTTATTATGGGTTGAAACCTTGGATGATTTTTTCAAAGAAGAATTGTAATCAAAATGGAGATTTGTTTCAAATTAATGAAAGGATTTTGGGTTTGCCTCAAATAGTTTGTCTCTTTGTGGGTTTTTCTCATGTTTCATTTCATTATGTTATTCTTCATTTATATAAGTTTTAATGAAGAACTATGGGTAAGATTAAACCAAATATCAGTCTATCTTAAATCCCCTTTGAAGTTACAATCAACATTAGAGATTAGTTTATAAAACTGTCTGTTATTATAAACTCCTCTACATTTATAAATTTTCACACCCATCTTCATAGAAGTAAATACATTTTGTTTAGGTTGTAAACATTGTTTACATGCATTATGTCTTATAATTAGCTAAATACTCAGTTTGAATATTTAGTGAGTTATAACTCTTTCAACTCTGCTATTCATGCAACTATAAATCAATTAACTGTTTAGAGACAAAGAATCATCCTTTTCATTATATTCAACATTGTTAAGGTTTAAGCACTTGCCTTTAACTATTCATAACAATAGTCATCCAAAAAGCCTTAAAAACAACAAAACATCTTAGATGCTCTAGCATGATTAATTAACCTAGAATTATCTCAGAGGACAACAGACGATACTCAATGCTATGGAATTTTTCTTCCTACTCATCGAAGATATCATGGAAGATCCAAGGCTAAACAACATCCGGATGTACTCATCCTTTTGACAACTTTTCCTACCTAGTCAACATCGATATATCCATGAAATTGAACATCTCTGGTAGAATATCTCAGGTGAAGGGTGATCGCCCTATGCAATATCTCAAAATTTGTTTGGAAACAATCCAATGTGCATGGAGAGGCTCGATCATGAATTGACTCAACGTGTTCACCGCATTGCATATGTCTAGGCAGGTGTTCACTAAGAACATTAGAGCCCCAATCAATTGTCTATACTTGGATAGATTTTCCAAATCGAGTCCTGCAACTTCTCCACATAAATTATTGAAATTAATTTCCATCTGTGTGGGTAAGGACTTGCATTCTGACATTCCAAATCTCTCTAAAATCTTCATGACATATTTTCCTTGTGAAAGTAAAATCTCACTGGGCCTTTGCCACACCTCAAGGCCTAGAAAGTAGTGCATGAGTCCAAGGTCCTTCATCTCAAATTTAGAGGCTAACGCCCTCTTACATTCGATCATCAAGGGCTCACTATCTGTCAAGAATAGATCGTCAACATATAAAACCAAAATCAATGGGATACCTTGGACTACCTTGAAGCAGAGGTTGGGATTGACATTGCTTCTTGTGAATCCAAACTTCACCAGATATCTATCTACGTAGTCATACAATGCTTTGGGGGCTTGGTTCAATCCATATAATTCCTTCTTCAACCTACAAACATGTGTCTTTCGATCCTCTACTTCAAATCCTTATGGCTGCTCAACATACACTTCTTCTTGTAACATTCCATGAAAGAGTGCAATCTTTATGTCCATTTGATGAAGGATCCATCCTTAACTTGTAGAAAGAGAAACTATCGAATGAATGATTGTATATTGAGCCACTGGTGAAAATATATCATTATAATATTCTCCCTCTTTCTGGGAGAATCCTCAGGCCACAAACCTTGCTTTATATTTCTCAATGCTACCATCAACTCCATGTTTGATCTTGAATAACCATTTTGAAGTAACTACAGATTTCCCCTTCTATATCGACACAACATCACATACATCATTCTTCATAATTGATTCATATTCTTTCACCATAACACCCTTCCAAACTTGTTCTTTCACAACTTCTTCATAGTGCTCATGGCTACAACATATCCCTGGTACCTGCATGGGTTCTTTCTTTCTCTAAATGATATTTGAATGCGAACATGTCTCTCGTCATCCTGTAAAGTGTCATGAAGCCAAAGTGGCCTCTTCTTGGCAGGAGGATCACATGGAGGAGGATATAAGGGGTCAATGGGCTTCATGGGATCACCAATAATCTCTGTCTCAGATTCAGGCACGGAAAGACCATTTAAAACATCCATATCATCATTCTTTTTCTTAAGAGGAGGAGGAGAAGGAAGGTCCCTTTCTTTACCAAGGGAAGCATCTCCATTGAACGTTACATCCCTGCTAATTTCAAACTTCCTTTGACCATGAACATATATTATAAATGCCTTAGAATTTTCACAATATCCAACAAACATACATTTTCTTCGTGTGGCTTATAGCTTGTTTCTTTTATCCTTTGACACATGAAAATATATGGGGCAACCAAAGATACAAAGACAGCTAGCATTGGGCTTGACACTTGTGAAAACTTCTTCGGGGGTCTTTTTGTCCAATGCTTGATGAGGCACCATGTTTTGAACATATATGACAACATTCATTGCTTCTCCCTAAAGAAATTTTGACAACTTTTAATCATGGAAAATAGCACAAGTGTCTTCTATAATAGACCTATTCTTCCTTTCAACTACTCCATTTTGTTCAGGAGTATAGGGCACAATCGTCTTTTTTTTATACCTTCCTTCTTGTAATAATCAATAAACTCGTTCGAAATGTACTCTCTACCATTGTCAAGCCTAAATATCTTAATTTTATTCCCTGTTTTATTTTCGACCAAAGCTTTGAAATCCTTGAAAATTTTGAAGGCTTCATCCTTGTGCTTCAAATAATATATCCACATCTTTCTTGAGAAGTCATCAATAAAGGTGATGTAACAGAGATGGCCACCAATATAATGTACAAGCATCATACCACATATGTCAGAATGAATGAGTTAGGGGATGCCATTTGTCTTTTTCTCACTAGAGAGGAATTTTCCATTTGCCTTCTTTTCACTAACACAACTTAGACATACTCCATCATGTTGGGCTTGAACATTGGGAATACCAGAGACCAATTTCTTCAATTTCGAAAGAGAATCATAATGTAGATGGGCCAATATTCGGTGCCATAGATCACTTATATTATTACTATCAAGTACCAATGATAAACGAGGTCTACCAGTGACTTAATATATTCCTTCAAATCTCGATCTCAATGTAAATGCATCTCTCATAGGGGATCCAATAGGCCAAGTAAGAACCTTTCCCTTTATGAAGGAAACCCTCATCCCTTTATCTTCAAAAGTAGATATTGATACCAAAATTTTCTTCAATCCTGTCACATACATCACATCATGGAGAAAAATAGATTCCCCAAAATCCAAATGAAATTTGGCAAACCTAAAACCCTTAATGAGATGAGTGGAGTTGTCTCCAAAAATAATTTTTAAGTTTGAGTCCCTCTATACCAAATTAGAGATAACTTCCTTATACCCAGAGAAATGATGAGTGGCCCCACATCAACCAATCAACTATCCCATGAATTCGGAGGAGAGGAACTAGTAAGTGTAGGAATAAGAATATATTCAGATTGATTTGCAACATTGCTTTCATACCTAAAATATCTTGACTTATTTTGAGGATGGTGGTCTTCTTCACGATCACTTGGAGTATCTATTCTTATTCTATCATCTCTTCCATTATGATCATTCCTACAATCATCTCTTCTTCTTCGATCATCAAAATTGCTATTGTTGCTTCTAGTGTTGTAGCGTGGACCATTGTTCTTCTCAGGGCACTCTTGAGTGTAATGGCCTTTCTTATGGAAATTGTAGCATTCAATGTGCGACGATTCCTTGACTCTTCCAAACCTTCTATTTGAATTTCGAGGAGGATGATTTCTTAATGGACCTCCTTTTCCTTTCTTCTTTTTCTTGTCATGAGTGATGAATGCAACAAACTCTCTTGCTTCATGCTTTTGTATCTTACCTCTAGAAACTTGATTATTCTTGAGTGAGTTTTCCAAAAATCTCATCAAATGACAAAAAAACTATTGTTAGTGGTAATGAGGGTTTCCCAAAAAAGAGGGAGACCTATAAGAGTTACAAGCACCAATTCCCTGTTAGGCATAAATTATCGATCTCTAAGATGAGATATCCTCATAGTGTAGGATTGTAGATACTCTCCTTTTTCTATCTTCATATCTTTGAGTTTATCTTTCAAGGAGAGGATTTCATTCAAATTCTTGACTTCATACATGCCATCTATCTTATCATACATGTCTTTAGACGTCCTCAAATTTCCAACATATACAAGTAAATTATATTATAAACCATCAACCATAATTTTATTTGCTTTTAACTCACCTTTTTTGTGCTTGTTCTTGGCAAAAACGAAACCGTTCTCTAGAGGCTCAGGTACTTTTCATTGAATGTATTCCAAAACATTATTGTTATCAGCGATGATCTCCAACCTGATCTCATGCATCAAAGTTAGATGAGTCACCCAACTTCTCATGTTCCTTGAAGAAAGAGGAAGACATTTTGACTTGATTAGATAGGCTCCTTCAACTTTCCAAAGATGATTTCTTCAATGCTTGTCTCCTTTGGTCTTGTCCTTCACCTTAGCTCTAATACCATGTTAAATTTCACACCACTCTATGTTGTTTCAATTGCTTTTGGCCCAATTCAGTTCTTCATTTAACAATATTTTCAATAAAATTAATATTTCCAATCATCAATAATAATTGAAGATAGAATAGTAAATGCAATGAAAAAGGAGAGAATGAACACATCAACAAGAGACACCAGATTTGGTCAAAGACTACAGAAAAATATAGTATGGGGAAAACCCTTTGAAATTCTTCTTCTATTAGATTGTCATAAAATGTTTAGCGAGAGTAAAAGGAGCCCAATACAAAATCATCTAGCAAAATTAGCCCAACAAAATTCATAAATATGTTCCCAGCATCAATATAGATCAGAGACAACTTTTCCTGTTTGTGGTCAAATGTCAAAAATCCAACCCTAGAGATCAACACATGGAGGAAGAGGTATGCGTGTGACTGAGACCTTTCAACCGCACGAACGAGCTTGTAAGCCTGTGGTTGTAGGCTAAAATTGCTTGTGAGAAGGCTGCAATCAGAAACCAAAACCCTAAAACATGTGCGAGCTTCGAACCCTGTAATCTTGGACTTGTACAAACCAAATTTTTTGACCCAACCCCAAACCTGTGCAAACCAATCAATGAAGAAGAGAAGAAAAATATGTTTGGTGATGTCCAAATGATCTTGAGGTCACATGTATTTATATGCTTCCAAGAGTGTCCATTTTCCTGTTAGGGGCATCCTAATCAAATGTGACATTGTGGACTTTAATTCAAAAATGCACTTTCCCTTATCCTAATTGAGCACTTCAATAGTTAAAATTGGCCCTCTTGAAAAGAGAAATCTCATCCCATGGTTATAATTTGTCATTGTGCTACCAAATTAACAAGGGATGGGATCCAACAAAGGCTTATCTTGCAACCATCATCACTATTTAACATCTTAGACCTTTTTTCAATCTCAGTGGCCTCCCTAAACTTACGGTGATAGAAGTGATCAATCTCGAAAAATACACACCTTTCATGTTTTTAGGATCCACTAGGTATTTGGTTGATCTCATGGAGTTACGAATCATGTTCAGGGGTCTGAAGGTGGAAGAAACATTATGCTTCCTAAGACCCCAACAATACTTTTGGTAGTCCCTTGTATAAAGGAAAGCTGAACACTGGAAACCAAATCCCTGGGTTCTTTCTTAATCCTTTGACCTTTGCTTTCCTTTAGAAAAGCTTTGATGCTTAAGGATCTTCTATAACCATTCTTCTCAAAGACATTAATAAGATGGGTTTTCTCACCCTCCAGGTGACTCTCATTGGAAACCTATAAAGCACGATTAACTAGAGTGTTTAGAACACCCAACGTCTGGGCTGGATAGTGATGGGAGTCAACATGCAGATACTGTTCAATGTGCATTTTCCTAAGAAATACTTGGTGAGAGAAAGAACCACAAACTTTCTTAGAGGCAAGAATGCCAAGGAAGGTAATTCTACATCAATTAGACTCCATGGTGAATTTTATGGATCTTGATTGACTGTTAAGTTGTTGAACAAAAAGATCTAACTTCTCATGACCATGAGGCCATAAGATGAAGGTATCATCAACAAACCACTTCCAAAGCTTAGGTTGAAACTAAGTAGAAGCCAAAGCCTTAGATTTAAAATCTTCCATGAACAGGTTAGCTACGACAGGGTAGATCAGAGAACAATGGCAATGCCACATGCTTGTTCATAGAATTCACCATTGAAGTTGAAAAGAGGAGTGGTCAAGCAAAGTTTGACAAGCTAGGAAATATCAGGATAATTAATAATTAATAATTATTTTTATTTTTATGCAATTCACTTAGTCAAAATGTTTTAATTAATAGTTATAATTATTGAATATATTTTTATATTATATTTATTTATTGAATTATCTTTTATTTTTATTTTTATTGTTATGTAATTTGACTAAGTCAAAACGTTTACATAACATAATATAATTTTACATCTCTTTCATACTGGGTTGGAGTGCACCTCTCAGTGCAATAAACTAGCCTAGATCCATCTTAATTCCAAATCTACCAAGTGCCAAGAGGGATCAAATATTGTTTCACTCTAAAAGAGGTTTGCACCTAAAAAGATCCCTCTCGACGCTTTGTAGATTTAGAGTTAAGCTGGATATAGGTTGGATTAATTATTAATAATTGATAATTTAATTTCTTTTTATTTGTATGCAATTTGACCGAGTCAAAATGTTTACATCACATCATATAATATAACCTTATAACTTCTCTTCCATATTAGGTTGGAGAGTGCCTCCCTATGCAATTAGTGCATCTAACCTAAGACAACTAAAAACAAAGAAATGTTCATACAAAATTTACTAAATTACCAAATAATAAATGCAACTAATTAATTTTGATCCCTAATTTAATATATGAAATGAAAACCTCGTATAAAAATTCTAAAAAACTTTCATATCCATAAATAACATCCTTAATATTTTTTTTACAAAGAGTAATATATCTTATTTGAAAAAAAAATGAATTAAATACAAAATATATCAAATACTCAACAATATTAATGATGCTAAATTGGTCTACTTACTTAAGTTTTTAGATATTATGTGATGTGAGTTTAATTTAAAAAATAAATTAAATACAAAATAAATCATATACTCAACAATATTAATAATTTTTGTATTCGGGCTTCTGTGATCCATAATGAATTGTAGAAATCACATAAGAGAAATTTTTGGCCGACGCAGTTTGAACCAACAAGTGTGGTTTATCATCAT
>APFE031378652.1:1662-30180 GCA_000404065.3 Pinus taeda
GACCAACTTGGCACCCTTGGCATCACAATTAAACTGTTAGATGTGGCACCCTTGGAACTTCTAGGGAAGTTCCTGAAGGGCACAACCAAACTTGGCACCCTTGGAATCATTAAAAAAAATAAAATAATAATAATAAATAAAAATAAGTAAGGAAGGAAAACTAGGTAAAGTTACCCCAAAGGAAAAATGATGATTAGAAACCATGGAAATTAAATCAAAAATAAAACTTGGAATAAGGAGGATCATAGGAAAATAAATAAATATAGTACCTTAAAAATTCTACCCTCCCCATGTTGGAAAATGCTAGGTAAATGAGGTGGTTTAGAAAAAAAAAAGGGGAATACAAACATATTGTAAGGATAAAGATTAATCCTAAACCAAGTCAACTTAATTAAGAAAAGAGGAAGGTGAATTAAAATAAGAAAAAAAATAAATTAAATTTAGAGAAATATAGGGAAGCTCCATGTGGCATCATCCAGCATAAGAATATCCCTCTAAGAGATAACCTGAGTTAATTTAGGAAGTAGATTGGGAATAAAATCTTAAATCCTTAATTGACTCCAAGTAATAAACTCAATTTAAGGAATAAAAGGGGGGAATAAAGAGACATCTAGGAGTAGAAATAGGAATCTTGTGAGATGAGGGAAATATTAGTTTTAATTAAAAAAATATAAGTAAATAATTTTAGGTGACCCTTGATGAGAGAATGACACATGGGTGGGTGAATAATCAAGCTATTAAAAAGGAAAAATATTATAATTATGCATGACATGCCAAGTGTCATCTATGAGAAATCTTATAAAAGAAGGGGCAGGCCATGGTACAAGGGACTTTTGGGGAGCCCTATTGTTGGATGGATGATATTTTGTGAAGGCAGTGACTACGAAGCTATAGTGAGTTTGGTGAGGCTGAGGGTTTTAGAGAGGGGACTCTTGAGCTACGGTTGCTCTCCTCTGCCAGCTAGACTCTTCCTCCATTGTACAACCCCATTGCAGCTCGGGGGTCCGCGGGGAAGAAGAGTACCCAAGGAGTAGGTTGGGAGGTTAACCGGTGGGTCTCGTCAGATCAAGTGCGGCATCACATACTCGCAGACGGACCAGCGAAAAGGAATTTCCCGTGACAACCGATCAAGCGAAATCGCGCCTCTTCGGTGTACGGTACACGTGTAATTCTTATTTCTTGATCTTAGATTTAAAGCATATAAATGTGGTGTTATTTCCTGAATGAACATCAGTAATGTATGTGTTGGTTAAATTGAAATCTTAATGTGTCTATTTTCCGGTTGTAATTGTTGTTAAAAAAAATAAAAAATTTAAAAAAAAATTTAAAAAAAAAAATTAGCTTAGACATTTCACTGTTTTAGATGGGTCGTTTCATATACAACACCACATGCGCTCAACACCACATCTACAATCATGCATACAACACCATATGTACATAGCACCACATTTACAACATGCACAAAACACCATATGTACATAACATTTTATATAAAACATGTACATAGAACCATATATGCACAACACCACATATCCAGCATGCACACAACACCATATTTACATCGTTGAAAATAACAACAATAAATGTTAAATATAGCATCTAGAAATTCCAATTTAATTTGTCCTTGAATTAAATCGTGAATTAAAATTGTAATTCTTTTCTCGTAGCAACTTGTAATAGTTAACTAAGTTAAGTTGACTTAGTTGACTTAGGAATTTAGAGTTGGAAGTCTTTTGGAATTCATGTAAGTGTTCTCCCTAAATATTAGGGGTCCAGTATGAGTTTAGGTTGAGTTCTAATTAGATAGCTTAGTTTGACTGAGTTATAGATAGTTCAATTAGTTCCAAACTATTTGTGGAACTAATAGAGAGTTAATAGTTAGTTGGTGCACTAGTGCACCCACAAGTGTCACTCTAGTTAATTGAAGATTCCCTCATCAGAAACTCATGCATGTCAGTTCTGAGAAATACCCAGTTGAGACTAGAGTGTAGAGACAATGTACTATCAGTTGTATGATTTACTGAGTCATATAGCTCATGCGTGCAATCAGGAAGTGGACCTAGTTTGGATTGTGAAATTTTGGAAGCACTGGATTCCCATTAATCTGGGCTATTCAGCCATAGCAATTATGCAAGGAATCATAGGCTTGGAGAGCAGCAGAAGAGGCTATAGATTGGGTTGAGCTTGCTTATGAGCAGGGAGATTTATCATACTGAGTGTTGTAATTGTTCTTGTGATAACAAGCATTGTATTATCATCTTGGATTTATGACTTAATGAAATACAGATAGTAGGGGGTTTTTAGCTAAGGCTTTCCTCAGATACTTATTGTGTTATGTGCCATTGATTTATCTTCTTCTTGTTCATACTGTTTTTATTGATATATTGGCTTCCATTGGTTGAAAATATAAGTAGATCCTTGTCATGTGCTTTAGTAAATTGCATGAGCTTGTGAATCTATAGGAAATTCTACATGGTATCAGAGTTTAATTCAATATACTAGAGGATATTTTGAAGTTTTGAGTTTTGGGTTACAGGTGAAATTAAAATTTTCATTTCATACTTCGGGATCCACAAATGGAATTCTATTGTTCACGGATCAAGTATGCCTTGGATGGAAGCTCGAATTATATAACTTGGAAGGACAGGATGAAGGCCATGTTTGAGGATAATTTCTTGAATGAATTCATTTATCAGGGCATTCCTAAGCCACCAGCATCGGATTCTTAGAATCTGTTCGAATGGAAAAATTGTGTGGCAAGGGCAAGACAGCTAATCCTTGAGGGAGTTCGAGACTACATTCTCTTGAGTCTACATGGGAAGAAAAAATTGTATGCTATGTGGAAAGCATTCAAGGAAATTTTCCAGAACAACAGTGACAATAGGAAGTTGGCACTGAAAGCGAAAAATCAAGATGGAGGTGGGAAACTCAATTCCAAATTAGTTGGCCAAGTTCACTCATTGTCAGGATGAACTTGGAAGTGTTGGAATCATTGTTATTGAGGATGATATGGCGAACCTAGCTCTTCTAGGACTTCCCAAGATTTGGCATGGTTATCAGGACTATGTCAATGGGAGGGAGAAGTTGTTAGATTAGGAACAACTGTGGTCATATTTGGTACAAGAGGATTTTTAACAGAACACTAGAGATGGGACCTCTTCCAAGAAACTGGAAGAGGATTTTGCCTTAGTGAGTAAGGCAAAGAAGGCCAAGGGAAAGAAGTCCCAAGGTGAGGAGGTTGGAAAGAATATGGACTTGACAAAATTCAAGTGTTTTCACTATCACAAGCACAGGCACTATGCCAAGAACTGCCCACAGAAAAAGGCAAGGAAGAAGGAGCCGACAGTAGCGGAAGCAGGTGAAGCTCTAGCTTCACAATTCAAATTTGGTTTCACTCTCATTACATGCATGGCCAACACTGTCATGGGAGGCATGTGGTATCTTGACAGTAGTGCCTCATTCCATGTGATGAGGAATAGAGATCTCTTTAGTGATTTTGAGGAGAAAGCCCTCAAGCATAGCATATGTTAGCACCTAAATCTACCTTAGGCTGAAGGAAGGCAAAATTCAGGGTAACCACAAACCACGCTCAATCTGGTAGCTAGCCCTACCAGAACAGGAGAGGGCTCTCTCCGAGTCACGCTCAGTGAATAAGTAAATGAAATGGTCTGACATGACCTACAGTGAAATATTGATTTTAGGCTAGGTAAAAAAATATGGATACAAGAGGCAAATTTTGATAAATGACTGAGTTTCTGGGAAGTATGGGAACAACGAACGGCAATGAGAAGAGAATTTAACACAAAGGCACAGATTACTTTGTGAAGCAAGACAGACGAAAAGTATAGCAATTAAATTTGAGATAATGTGAAATGGAAAGATTGTTTAGGAGGGTGAAAAGGGCATAACCACAGGAATCCTTTTCAACAGAAAAAGAACACAGAACATGAAACTTTCCCACAGGCAGAGCAATAAACATGAATTCTACCTTATCATACTTAGTAAATTTCACCAGAAATGAATATGAATGAATTGTGAAACATAACGAAATACATATGAAACATAAAGGGAACACATTTTCTACACTCACAACCACATGAATCTCATGAACCAGAGCCGTTGCCTTTCATTAATTCTCTGTCAAAATATACAATGAAGAACTGAGTTTCTCTCCCACAGTCTCACAGAAATTACCACCCACCCTTTGAAAATGGTTTGCATACAATAAATAGACTATTCCATTGGGAAATAGAATGACCCATAGTTGGGGAGTTTCTCAAATGATTACAAACTTGAAATGGAAAGCTAACCATTAGTGACAGGTGCAGTGTTACAAAAATGACAAATGGCTTGGGTGACTGCTCGCCTTCCTTTGCCACTTGGATAGAAGCTAACCTTTAGTGAAAATATTCTTTAAAATTTTCCTTAGGTTCTGAAAAAAGTGTATTTTAAATGAGCGGGCCCACTTGCAGAAAGTCGCGAATCGAAATTTCGCGGAGCGGAAGTGATTTTGGCCTTTGGGTCTATATGCGCCGCGCCCAAATCTATATGCACCACGCCACTTTGGAGGTGATTTTTAGGTACCTTCTGAAGTCCAAATTGTGCCCAAGTGTGCTTTTTGGAAAGCCCTACCTATATACTTTCCAACCCAAGTAGAATTTCTAAATTTGGTGCTCATTTTCCCCTCCAAATCTTCATTCTCGCAAGACTGCTTCCTGTGTGTCAAAATAGGGGCAGAGAGGTCATTGTTTGAGTGTTTTTGACCTCCTGGGGACTCAAACCCCTCCCAAACTTCTTGGCCATGCACCAGAAATCATGCTTTTTCATGCTAAATCCAAAAATGTAAACCATTTGTGATTTAGAGCTCCCAATCCTAAGCGTCGCGCCAGTGGCACGGCGCATAGGGAGAAAATCCCTGTTTTGTGCCCAAAAATTTGTCAAGTGACCAAAATTGTCCCAAATTTTCTGAAATTTGGGCTGGAGGTTCCCTATGAAGTGCTATGCTGGGCCACAAAGGCTTCAGCCAATATTCAGAGCCGATATTTCTCTTTTTGCCTCTTTTTCCTTTTTGTCGCTTTGCTCAATTTCGCCTTCAAACTCCTTATCCGGGCCTTTGAACTCATGTTCTGTGCCCTGTAGTGATAAACCATCTGCCTCAATATGGTTTTTTCCTTGTCGGCCTTCTCTAACAGTCTCTCAAGGTGGATGTTGATACGCTCGAGCCAAGACTCTCGGTCATTGTTAATCTCTTGCTCTAATGGAGTGAGCTCAATCCTCCTATGTTGGGCAGCTTGGAGATTCTCACGGATGTTTTGCAGCTCCATGATCTCATGCTGGTCTTCATGCTGTTTGTTCCTATGCTCCAAATACCTGATAATCTTCTTAGCCCTCTCCAAATTGAGAGATAAGGCTTGGATCTCCGTTTGCTGCAACTGGATGGTCCTCCTAAGTTTGGCACTCTCCACCTTTGTATCATCATCATGAATGAGGATGAAGTTGGCCTCTCGTTCACCTGATGGCCCCTTGTCATGCATGGGCTTCTTGCCCCTGTCCTATACCTGTGTTGCCGATGTCGGAAGCGAGGCCCCTTCCACCCCGGGTAGAGATAACACTCACTTTGCTGCTGCAAACAAATGTCTATTGCCTCTCTGATATGTGATGAATACCGGCATAGTAGTAGTCTAACTGATGTTTGAAACATGCTACTGCAAGAGGACAAGCCAATAGCTCTGTGAGTGTATTGGGCTCCTCTCAGATGTTTTTTCCTCCCTTATGTGGTCTTCTCGGTGCATGAATTTCTTGGGAGGAATCACTCACTATTTCCTCATCCATTTCATAAGCTAAATCAGTTTCCATATTTGCCACTGTTTGATGTTCAATGATGAGTATGAATAGATTTATATCAAGAATAGGTGTTTTCTATTTGACGAATGGAATTGATGAGTGGGACTGTGAATGAGGGATTTTGTGCTGACTATAGGGTTATAAGGGAGTGATATGGTTTTGGGAATGAGGATTAGGGTTTAGGGTAATAATGGGAATTTGTTGTTAGGGTTTAGGATTTTGGGGATAGGGGGGTAGGATGAATGTGAATGAGAGAGGGGTAAGGGATACGAAATGAGGGGAGTGTAGTGGAGGAATGTGAAAATGATTACAGGGAGCAAACAGCAACAATGACAACTTTTGAAAACCCTAGATAGTTTTTCAGTACACTGTGCAGCAAACTAGGGTTTGTCTTTTCACCTATTTGCACACCATCAAGGAGGATGAAAACTCTTACAATGGCACTTAGGGATGATTTACTTACTTGGAAGAATGAAGAATTTTCAATTTGGAGGAATATTTCAACGAAATTCAGGCCTTTTAGCCTTGTGCACCACGCTTCCCATGTGCGTCGCGCCAGTGTAAATTTACACTGGAAAATTTCTCCCAGTGTTCCGTGCTCCCTCTATGCGTCGCGCCTTTTTGCAGGAGCCTTTTGGAGGCCTTCCTGGTGTCCAAATTGGGTACAGGATAGCTCGTTGGAAAGGTCTTTGAGTCTACTTTCCAACCCAATTAGAATTGCTCAATTTGAATTTCATTTTCCCTATCAGAAATAAAATCTCCCAAGACTTGTCAAAATGTGCCAAATGAGGTTGCCTTAAGGAAAAGTGTTGTTGCAGTCAACTTTTGAAGGTGTTCCTCAACTCCAAATTGATCTCATGATATCTCATTGGAAATATCTTTGTGTATAGTTATCATTTTACTCATCAAGCAAGTCATTTGGCTAACCGAGCTAGGAGAAAACTTGATTTTCCCAAGGTCACTTTAGAGGTGCATCAATTATCCCAAGGCAATTGTATTTTTGACATTTCTCTAAAACCATGAAACCTATGTAAAAAGTGAAGGATTTTTTCTTCCTTGGACTATTGTGGACAAAACCCTCTCTCATTTTTCCAAAATTCATCTTTTCTTGCTCAGAAACATCATTTGAGTGAATTATTGAACCTTCCTCTGGCCTGCAAGTATTATTGAATCACTTTGAGAACAACAATTTGCAAACCCTAGACCTAATGACGGAAATGAGTCTTGTCCATTAAAAGATCAAAAATTGACTGTCATGGATTTTAATAAATTTGACGAAAATACCTAAGCCAACAGGTACAAAACATGAGGGGAATGAACTGACAAGACCCTTCCGTCAGATTATGGCATGCCTCTAGCGGAATGCAGCTGAGTGAATGGAGCAAGACACCTAAAAATGAGATGTAGAAATATTTTTGATCTCTGATGGAGGACTGACAAGATCGACTCTAACATTGGCTCCAATGGGGGATGGTAGCTCCAACTCCTTGGAGGTGCCAAGAACTGCAGATCTTTGGGTGAGCAAACAATGCCTTCATCCATTAGGCTATGGAGTCTTTATTTCGACAAACAACACAAGGCTTTGACGCATTTATTGACTGGAACTTGACTTAAACCTACTTAACTATGAAACCAACATGACTGGAAAACCTGACTCAATGCAAAAGGAAATGACTCATGACTGACTTAACTAAAACAAAGAACTAACAAAACTTATCCAATGGTAGCAGTCCATCAAGATTCGAGGGTTTCAAATTATGATGACAGCCACCTGCATATTAATGCAATATGTACAATCATGTGTAATGTGTCTTCCAATATAACCAATCAAGAAGATGCCTTCTTGATTGATTCTCCTGATCAAATCTCCTAGCCAACAACAGATATTGGTAACTGGGCATCCAAAAACATAGTTGACCATGATCTCCTTCATCACTGAATATTGCAATAATCACCTTCACTGCTGACTGCAACAGATTTTCCATTGGATCATGAAAAACATGAAGATTTTCCTCCTGCTGAAGAAACAAGGTGTCCTTTTCTTATGATGCTAATATTTTTTCATAAATAAGAGTATGTTCCTGGTCTTCAAAAAATTCTGAACAAATAGATGAGAAGATTTCCTCTTCAAAGAACATTTAAAAACATGAGACATATGAGGAAGAGTCTGAAAGGGAATCCTGAATGGTCTGGTCTTCTAAAATCTGAATATATTGTAGGTCATCTTCATATGATATGACAGCCAGATTATCTTTGCATTCATCACTCATGAGAAAAGAAACCTCAAATGATTCTTGAAACCCAACAATAACATTTCTATCATCTACCATAAATTCATC
Organism: Pinus taeda; assembly: GCA_000404065.3. Lineage (NCBI taxonomy): Eukaryota > Viridiplantae > Streptophyta > Pinopsida > Pinales > Pinaceae > Pinus > Pinus taeda. The sequence goes on from APFE031378652.1 coordinate 9,846, forward strand.
CAGTGGAACTTTTTCACTTGCTTGAGCAAAGATCTCATCTTGTTGTTCATGAGCTGATTGCATTACCTCTTCATGAAGACTGTGTTCTGATGACATGAGAACATTTGGATCCAAAACTCTGTCTTCTTCATCCCAGATGATTTCAGCAACAGAGTTCTCTTTCATGGGACTTAGTACAAGGTTTTCTTGGTCATCACAATCTGAATCTACATCTGAAATGGATGTCTTAACATTATCACATTCTGAATTTGAAACTTGATTTTTCTGCATGTTGTCTTCTTCCATGGAAAAATCTGAAACGACACTTTTTCTTTCATCACTTTCAGCCATATGGAACTCTTCAACCTGCTGATCTATTTCATGTAATTCATGTTGACTGTCAAGATACAAAATTCCTTCATTTTCCACCGTACAAAGATCTTGATTCTGCTGCAAAGTTTCCTGAGCATCTTGATGGGACTCCTCTAGTTTCTCTTCATGTTGCTGAAATGGATTCTCGTACAAGGCTTCCATGATCTCATCATCCATAAAATTATCATCCTCATAGTATTTTTCAAGGCTTTCAATAAAATTAGAAGCATGTTTGCAACAGTCATGAACTAGATTTAATGATGGATAAGAGTCTTTATATCTTTCAATGAACAGTGCATGAAAATCCTTTAGACAGTAAATACAAGCAGCGGACAAATTTTCATACCAAGATTGGGCTTCACCTTCCAGAGTGGCCAGGGATATCTTCATCAGGCAATCTTCAGGAAAATCAACTTTCAACTTGTGAATATGCATGTGAAATCTAACTAGATGTAAAGCAGCATCCTTCCTACTATCATCTTTGAACGTAGGCAAATTCCTTGACCAATCTACTTTTGAAATCTTATTTGGAAAGCCTAGAATGTGATATCAGCTCATGGGAGCGTATCTTCTTGCAATCCGCTCCATTTTAAAAAAACTCAAAGCTACTGATCCCTCTGCAGTGGAGTCACCATGAAGCACCGATTGCTGGATTCTTCAGTGAAAGGAGTCGCCAGGTGAATGATTTCAGCCGTCTTCTTATGTTTGATCGTTGTTCACCATCAACCATCAGATTTGAGCTTGATAGATGTACTGGGGCAAAACAATCTTCAAGCAAACCATTTTGTCCCCCAGTGGAGTCGCCACTATGTTAGCACCTAAATCTGCCTTAGGCTAAAGGAAGGCAAAATTCAGGGTAACCACAAACCATGCTCAGTCTGGTAGCTAGCCCTACCAGAACAGGAGAGGGCTCTCTCCAAGTCACGCTCAGTGAATAAGTAAATGAAATGGTCTTAGATGACTTACAATGAAATATTGATTTTAGGCTAGGTAAATAAATATGGATACAAGAGGCAAATTTTGATAAATGACTAATTTTCTGGGAAGTATGGGAACAACGAACGGAAATAAGTAGATAATTTAACACAAAGGCATAGATTACTTCGTGAGGCAAGACAGGCAGAAAGTCTAGCAATTAAATTTGAGATAATGTGAAATGGAAAGATTGTTTAGGAGGGTGAAAAGGGCATAACCACATGAATCCTTTTCAACAAAAGAAGAACACAGAATGTGAAACTTTCCCACAGGTAGAGCAATAAACATGAATTCTACCTTATCATACTTAGAAAATTTCACCGGAAATGAATATGAATGAACTGTGAAACATAACGAAATACATATGAAACATAAAGAGAACACATTTGTTACACTCACAACCACATGAATCTCATGAACCAAAGCTGCTGCCTTTCATTAATTCTCTGTCAAAATATACAATGAAAAACTGAGTTTCTCTCCCACACTCTCCCAGAAATTACCACCCACCCTTTGCAAATGGTTTGTATACAATAAATAGACTATGCCATTGGGAAATAGAATGACCCAGAGTTGGGGAGTTTCTCAAATGATTACAAACTGGAAATCGAAAGCCAACCATTAGTGACAGGTGCAGCGTTACAAAAATGACAAATGGCTTGGGTGACTGCTTGCCTTCCTTTGCCACTTGGATAGAAGCCAAATTTTAGAGAAAATATTCTTTAAAATTTGCCTGAAGTGCCGAAAAAAGTGTAGTGTAAATGAGCGGGCCCACTTGGAGAAAGTCGCAAATTGAAATTACGCGGAACGGAAGTGATTTTGGCCTTTGGGTCTATATGCACCACGCCACTTTGGAGGTGATTTTGAGGTACCTTTTGAAGTCCAAATTGTGTCCAAGTGTGCTTGTTGGAAAGCCCTACCTGTCGACTTTCGAATCCAAGTGGAATTTCTGAATTTGGTGCTCATTTTCCTCTCCAAATCTTCATTCTCCCAATACTGCTTCTTGTGTGTCAAAATAGGGGCAAAGAGGTCATTTTTTTAGTGTTTTTGACCTCCTGGGAACTCAAAACTTACCCAAACTTCTTGGCCATGCACCAGCAGTCATGATTTTTCATGCTGAATCCAAAAATGCAAACCATTTTTGATTTGGAGCTCCCAATCCTTGTTACACAAAAAATTGTCACCATGTCTTTCTACAGTTTGTGTGAGTCCATAAACACTCATACATACCTCCTTTGCAAGTCTTAAGCCTCAGCTCTTCATGTCAAACCTTGAGAAAGACCTTAAAAATATCTCAAATCTTGGTTTCACACTTTCTCCTAGTATTGTTTGTGGTGCCGCACCCAATGGTCATGTTTCCTGCGAACTTGACCGCTATGTCTATCGAGTAATGGATGCGAACCCCTGTAAAAGTTAAAAAGGCGTGAGTTCATTCTTAAAAACTCATCTTGGGTCATTTCTAGACACTTCTAGAAGGAATATTATGCTGGCAAGTCCGCTCCACCTTGGTTCATCCATTCCATAACGAAGGGAGCTAACTCCATGATATGAGGTGCTTATCCCATTGAAGGAGGAACTTATCCCTTCAATGGTGGACCTGCAACTTCCTCCATTTGCACTATAAATTCAGGCATTGGGCTGGTTGTAGGGGAGGTTGAAAGCTGAAGATTCTTAAGGGTAAATGCTGCTGGAAATTAGACTTCCTTTTTGAGCTTGTGAGAGGAGAGATCACATACCTTTCATTTCATTTGGGAAGTGAGTGAGGCTTGTCAAAGTAGAGGAGACTCCTGCTGGACCCTAGAAAGAACTTGTGCAACATCAAGGCAAAGGTTGTAAGGTTTTTTTATTCATAAAGTTAATACAATCAAGTTTGTTTTTCTCAATGAACTGTATCTAATGGTTTATTTTATGAGCTTCTTGATCTTCATAATGAACATGTTTTATTATAATATCTTTGCAGGTGTTCTTTGATGTGTGTTTGTTTGTGTATGCAGGTTATCTAAAGAGGAACTGCTTGAAGCTGTTGAAACCAAGCTGCCACAAACAAGCGTTGGACCGATGTAGGGTTTATTACACCTCTTAGTTTTCATTTATGAATTGAAACATGTTTAGAGAAAAGTAGATTTGTTTGTGCTCCTTGTTGCTAGATATCATTTGATACTAAGGAGATCGGTCTTGTCCGCAAGAACGATTTATTCGGCCAACAAATTGAAGACTCTACTAGGGACTGGTTTGGTTTGGTTTTTGATTTGTCTTTGCTTTGACTTGAGAAACTTGAGTTTTGGTTTTTGATTTTGCCTTGATGTGTGTGGGATTGGGTACTTGTTAGATCCTGGTTTGATTTTTATTTTTCGAATTTTTGGAAGAGGACCGCACCTTCTAAGTTAGGTACAGTGCAGACCTATCCGCACTGTTACAATGTAACACAGAGCGGCACCACACCTGGTTCTGCTGGGGGCCTGTGGACCTTGTCAAAAGTTTGAAAAACCTAAGATCCATCCGCCCAGTTAGGTTTAGTTTTTTTCCATCGCTGTTAGTTTATGCCCAGACCTGCACTTGTCTTGACAAAAGTTCCTCGTGAGTTAGTTTTCATTGGCATTTTCGTTTGAAGTGATTTTCTAGAAGTTTTTCCTGTTGGATTGATTTTTGCTTGGTCTTCGTAGTAGCTCAGAGATCAAAAGCCTTAGAGCCTTAGATCACCATGGTCTCTCTGGTCTTCTTGTTGAGTTTGACTAGTTTATGAAATCCATCCTTGAAGAGAGCTAGATCCCATTTTTCTCTTTTGCAAAGCTTTGATTAAACTTGATTGATAATTGGGTGTTTGTGATTAGTTTGTTGAGCTGAACAAATTGATCCTTAGTTAGCTGAAAAACTAGATTAAGCATCCTCAAAAGCATTTCAAGTTTCTTTTCAATCCATTTTTCGTTTAGATCTCAAGATTAGACTATAGTTTTGAGTTTTTCATAGACATTATAGAAGCTTGTTGAAAAATTTGTTTTCAATAGTTTTTTAGAGTTTTTCTAGAAATCTTAAAAGCTCTCTTAAAAGAATTGTTTATTCTTGTAGTTCTTGATTGTTGAAAAGAAAAGGGATTTTCCGTGAGCGTGATTAGTAGTCTCGTTTTTAAAGTTCTTTGAAAAAAGACAAAAAGTTTTCCTTCCAGTTGTATGTTAAGAGAAAGATTTGATTTTCAAAGCATTGCATTTTTCAACTCTTCCTTAGCTAGAAATTCATTGAAAAGGAAATGGAATTGTTATCATCTTAGGTGCATTTTTTAGTGTTTTGGAGTCAAGTCTTCACACCATAAAGTTTCATCTCCGCACCCATTGACTTAAGAAACAAACAATAAAATTAACGCTTAACTAAAATCCATCTAGCAATCTTTTTATTTTCTAGGGCTCTTTTCACCAACATAGCTTAGGCTAGTATCTTGGAGTAGGGAGTAATTAACTCTCCAAGATAGTTTAAACAAACAAGTAGTCGAGAAATTCCAATTGTTACATCTATGCTCTAGGAAAGCTCCTCTTAAAGGAGAAGCACGAGATCATATCCGAACCAGTGTGGGAATCAATCCTTCCTCATTGGGAACGATAGAAGATATTCACGTATTAAAAACGGTAAACCTCGGATTGACCATTGTCGAGGAAACTAGGGTCACTTGTTGGTAAACCTTGGATTATGTCAAGGAGCCTTCAAGGGGATTGAGCTTGTTACTCTGCCCTTGCGTGCATATTGGATCGTAGAATGTTCCCCGAGGTATATTTGTTTCCGTTGGTGACCTTAGTGGCCATAATCTTTAGGATTCTTTCCTAGGTGACGGTGGAGGGAAGATCCCACTGTACCTAGAGCAGATGTTGACTAGACTCACTTGGACTCTCTAGGCGGTTATCTTCACTCAAGACGGTTATAGTGGAGAAACTTGTGCCAGTATGTTTCATTAAGCAGGTTGTCGAGGTAACTGTTCCAACCGCCATTTCTTTATTGAATTCTACGACATTGGATTTCATCACCAACTAGTGTTTTCGATCTGGAAAGATATTGTTTGTGTGTGGTTTGATCTCCTAGATTTATTAGGCGCGTGCTTCAAATTGTTTGGTTCTTTAGAGACTTTAGGTGGTTTTCTTGAGATTTTCTTTGTTTTCGTGTGAAGTAATTAAATAATTAATCGTGGCTGAATTACTGAGACAATCTCGTCGACTTCGAGGGCAGCCTCCCGAATTTACACCAAGTCAACTTGAAGGGCCGCGAGCTCTTGTCACACCTAGTGAAAGTAGAGTTGGGTCACCGGAAGCCGGAGAGTCTTCGTTAATCATACATCTTGATCATCTAGTTCAAGCAACAGAACATATTTCTGAACCGATTTCATTTTCCGAGGTTACTGATAGTATCACTCCTACTAGTTCATTAGCCGAAGAACCTGAAATCTCTGAACCTGAAACTGAACCTGCTGCTACTCCATCTTTGGGATTTGCTTCTCCTGCTTCTAATGGTCCTAGTTCACCTAGGGTAGAAAATATCATTACCTAGAATCTTCCTTATGGACTCATTTCCATAGAAGAAATTGTAAGTCTAAACGAAGGTATCAGCATCCCTGAAAATCAACCAGCTATCGAACTTAGGGAGCGTGAATACATTTTCTACAGTCCCATTAGAGGTGACGCTTGGTATATTTTGTTGACCAATTTTTTAGAAAATCCAAGTCTCGCGTCTTCACCACCTCGATTTCCTTTCCATCCAACACCCAGAGGTTATTATCCTCCTTTGAATATGTCAAGACAGACATCCTTGTTTTCTCAGACACCAGAAGCTTTTTTACATGGCGGTCCTTCTATTCCTCTTGGGTATCAGTCTTTATCTGGTACGTTTTCAGGAGCATCTCCTCAACCCGTCGAATATGTATTATCTCCTAGTAATAACAAAACTAAACCGTTAAGTGTCGAAGAGGTCCTTATGATGTCTGGTACTACTCCTAATCCGCAACCTCAAGGTAGTTCAATACCGCATGGGGGGCAGCCGCAAGGCACTCAAAGACCGCTTGGGGGGCAACCTCAAGGTAGTCCATTACCGCCTGGGGGGCAACCTCAAGGATAGTACATCCCTACGGGACAGTATTTTCCTCAAGGTCAACCCCAGTACCAATATGTACCTCAAGGTCAACCCCAGTATCAATATGTGCCTCAAGGTCAGTACTAGCCTCAAGGTCAGTACCAACCACAAGGTCAGTACCAACCTCAAGGTCAGTACCAACCTTCAAGGTCAATACCAACCTCAAGGTTTCCAACCACCTTCAGGTCAATCATTTGTTCAAGGACCGGGAAATGTACCGTATAATTATCAACCTTACACTCAACCTGGATTTGGTCCTCAATATGCTCAACCTGTTATGGGTCCATACCCCGGAATGAACGTGGTGTGGGATCAACAGCCTTCGCAACCTAGTGTGCAGTTGTCATCTCAATCTGGACAGCCTTTGATTTCTAGTTCACTCCAGCAACCTGTCTAGCCTACTACTCAAACTTCTACACCTAGGCTAGCTCATCAGTCTGGGCCTAGTTCACCTCGAACTCCGCCCCAAACGTCTGATGCAACTACTGCGGCCTCTGTTCAATCCACCCCACCTATTTCTGGAGTATTAGCAGCTCCAGTTTCTACTGCTCCTGTATCAACTCCTCAGGCCTCTTTACCTCAGTCCGGACCTACAATCCAGACTCCGGTTTCGATTCCTGTAGGACAACCTGGGCCTAGTACGGTTGGCACAAGTCAACCCCAATTTACTTATCAACCATACCAGGGACAGTATCAATTCGGTCCTGTTGTGCAGAACCTGGCTTATCAGTATCAATCGTACCCTGGGTATACTTATCAACAACCTCAACAACCCCAGTATGGTCTGGTTAATCCTGGTTTTCCAGGAGGATATAATATCCCAAATGCAAATTCGATACCATGTTATCCTGGATATCCTCCTCCTAGGGCTGGTCTTATGACCCCAAGTTTTCGGGATCCGAATCGTCAGTTACCATTTATAGCAACTTTGGATTTACCTGACTTGTCATGCCTTACGAATGATCCCATTAATTATCTTCCGTTTTGGCAGCCAATGCCGAATAATTTGCCCAGTGATATACCAAAGTTTGAGGGGAAGTCAGGAGAAGATCCATCTAATCATGTGATGACTTACCATCTCTGGTGTGCATTGAATTCCATTATAGATGATTCAATTCGTCTTCATATTTTTCAACGTACTTTGATTGGCCTTGCAGCCAAGTGGTACATTGAGTTGCCACGAGGCTCTTTTTACAATTTTAGTTAGTTAGCCACTTCCTTCCTTACTCATTTTCAGCTACCAGTCCGATATGACAACGGAACGGAATTATTAACTTCATTAAAACAGTCGACGTCCACATATATTTCAGATCATATTCATGAATGGCGACATTGACATCGTTTACTGAAAGGTTTTATCCCAGACCAAATTTTGGCAGAATTGTTTGTAAAATCATTATTACCTAAAATAACTGAAGATGTAGCCAAGGCAGGAGTATTTATTGAAGAGCAAGTAATTTCTCAAGCTTAGTACCTTGACTTAGTTTATACGCAGTAAAGTACTTTACACGAGAAAATCCCCGACCTTCCGAAACAAAATCAAATAATTGTACCTCCCTCAGGGTCTCATGTTGCTGACGGTATGATTGGTACTGTTAATACCAAGAGTAAGAATAAACCCTCCAAGAATTCTTCTCCTATTATAACTTTACTAGATTCCCCGAAGGGAGAGTCTTCAACTAAAATTTATGTCGATGTTCATGTCGTATAATCATCTACGACCAAATCAAAATCTAAAGGTAATAAGAAAGGCAAGAAGAAGAATAAGCAAAACTCGAAGGAGAAATCTGATAAATCTGAATCTACTGTGAGAAACATAAACCTCACTATCCTTGTCTCATCTGAAATGAGGAGCATTTTACTAGAGATTGTCCACATCGTGCCGAGGTTGCAAAAATCGTCAAAGGTTCGGAAACACCTGCTATTTTGAAGGATCCTTTTTCGATTCAAGACAGTAAGATGATAGGGTCTTCCTCTAGTGCCTCGGAAGAGCCCATAATGATGATGTCACATGTAAGGATTGCGACACGATCGCAAGATTATGGAAGTAAGAGTCCTATTGGTGGTAAGGAAGCGGAATCTTCTAATTCCAATCCATCAACCTCAGCTCCGTCTGGTTCTGATCCACTACAGATCGAGAAACCTAATCCCAACTTAGTAATCAAACCGCCCGCTAAGGGTATACTTCGAAATTCAGCTTTCAATCCACATGCGAGAGCTGCTCAGAACTATAACATTGTTGAAGATTTAACTATTTCCCCTTAAACAATGTCAGCTTTGGAGGTGCTACAATCTTGTCTAGCACAGTGTAAAATGCTATTGTCGGCAATAGGAGCTGTTGATCTTCAGGACTCAAACCTTATAGTCTTCGATTTAGACAATAGTACACCTCATTTACCTCATCAAATGGCTTTCCAGATTCCAGTGTTAGTCAAAAACAGACCTTGCTTTAGGACTGTGATTGATAAGGGAGCTTCAATGTGTATTATGTCGATATAGTGTTGGAAAACCCTTGGTTCTCCTACACTTAATCAATCCTCGACGATTCTGAAGACCTTTGATGTCCGAGGGTTTCATCCTTATGGAATTTTGTAGGAATTACCTATGGGGGTAGAAGGAAAAACTGCTAATCTAGATGTGGAGGTGGTTGATGCCCCTCTGGATTACAACCTTCTTTTGGATCATAGCTAGTCTTACGCCATGACTGTTGTTGTTTCATCGGTATTTCGGCTTATTAAATATCCACATAATGGAAAGATCATCACAATAAATCAGTTAACTTACTTTTCGTCTGACCCATCCTCTGCTGAGAGTATTCAACATGTTGGTAAAACCGCTATCCCTTATAAGGATGTTGGGGTAGAATTAGTTAAAGATTCGGGTTTACTCAGAACTTTTTCATTTCCTCCTCCCGACGTACCATATCCCTTCGCGACTAGTCATATGATTTCGTCATAATCCATTGTTCTTGACGATCCTTGGATCGTTCCATTCGATTCTGAGGTGCTCTTTTGGTGATGCCATGCCTTTGAGTCCCTTTGAAGTTGCTTATCAGGTCGTATAGTCGTTTTCCGACTCCAGTTCAACCACTCTTGATCTAGTGAATGAGATCCATGGAGAATCACTTTCAATCTCAACCTCAGATTCAACAAATTTTTCTGAAACAATTCACACCGATGAACAAATTCGGGAACTGTTGTCTATTGATGTGTTACCATGGGAAGATCTTCATCATCGATCTTCGTTTTTTCCTGAGATTGATCATTTTGAAAATGATTTTTCCTATATTTTTACTACTGAATATGTCAAAGAACCGCAGAATCCATTGAAACCTCCTGATTCTGAACAAAATTTATCCAATATTTCTCAAACGGTTCCTATCGACATTTCAGTCAAACATGGGATTATTGAAAACATTCACATAGGTGCTTCTTGTACGGACACTGAATTCAAAACATATAAAGCCCTATTTCAAGAATTCTGTGACGTGTTTGCCTGGTCCTATGAGGAAATGCCAGGAATTGATCCTTCAATCATTGTTCATGAGATCAAAACCTACCCGGATGCTAAACCCGTCCGGCAATGGTTGCGTCAAATACGCCCACGAAAAGCTGTTGCCATCAAAACAGAAGTTGAGAAATTACTTAAAGCAGGTTTCATTTATCCAATTCCTTTGACATATTGGGTATCGAATATTGTTCCGGTTACTAAAAAACAAGGGACAATAAGAATATGTATTGACTATAGGGATATCAATCGTGCTTGTCCCAAGGATAATTATCCAACACCCTATATCGATCAAATTATCGATGATTGTGCTGGCAGTGAAATTTTATCCTTTATGGATGGCTTTTCCGGTTACAATCAAATTAACATTCTACCTGTCGATCAACCAAAAACGACATTCATCTGTCCATGGGGGACATTTGCTTATTGCAAATTACCTTTTGGATTGAAGAACGCCGGAGCAACTTTTCAAAGGGCTATGTCTTATGTGTTTCATGACATCAAGCACATTGTGCAGCCTTATCTTGATGATTTACCTGCCAATTCTTTACGTAGAGCCGACCATCTCACTCATTTACGAGCAATTTTCATGAGATGTAGGCATTATCGGATTAGGCTGAATCCGCACAAGTGTGTTTTCTATATAAAAACGGGTCGTTTACTGGGATTTGTTGTATCCAAAGCCGCCATTCGTGTCGATCCTTTGAAGGTCGAAGCCATCGTCAAGTTACCACCTCCTTCGACTCTTTGCCTACTCCAGAGTTTGTAAGGGAAAGCAAACTTTTTACGTCCTTTCATTCCTAACTACGCCAAGATTACAAAAGGTTTCACCCGGTTGTTAAAACAGAACACTCCATTCTATTGGGACAAGATAGCTAACAAATCTTTCGATGCACTTAAACAAGCGTTGACCCATGCGCCATTATTGCATCCTCCCAATTACAACCAGGATTACTTCTTGTACCTCGCCGCTTCCCATTCCACCATTGGGATGGTTTTAGTTCAACAGGATGAATTCAAAAGTGAACATGTGATCTATTATCTTAGTCGAACTCTAACTCCGACTGAGTTAAAATATTCACATGTGGAGAAACTGGCCTTCGCTGTAGTACAAGCTGTTCAGCGATTTCGTCATTACATTTTGTTACGCAAAACCACGGTCATTTCTGACTGTAACCCTATGCAATACATTTTGACTAAACAATTGCTAGGGGGCAATTATTCCAAATGGATTGTCATCCTGCAGGAATTTGACTTGGAATTTGAGAAGTCCAAGTCAAAGAAGTCTTTGGTTTTTGTGCAATTAATGTGTGACTTCCCTCGTGCTAATACTGAACATGTGGCAGAAGAACCCATTGCGGATGAATCCTTATTCCTTATCAGCACTATTGATCCATGGTATGGAGATATCATTGTCTATCTCCAAACCCAATCTTTTCGTCCTAACATTTCACGATCTCAGCACTGGAAAATACATTTGCAATCCCAACCTTACACTATTATTGGAGATACTCTTTATTGTCGTGGGGTGGATTATGTTTTCCGTCGTTGTCTTACTCATGACGAGGCTGAAAAGGTTCTTAAAGACTGTCACTCTGGAGCGTGTGGTGTTCATATGTCTGGGTATGCCACAGCCCAAAATATTTTGCACGCTGGCTATTTCTGGCCATCCTTATTCAAAGATTGTATCACTGCAGTCTAGAAATGCCACAATTGCCAAATTTTTGATCGTAAGATGCGCGCTCCACCTGCTCCTCTCCACCCTATCATTATCGTTGGTCCATTCACAAAATGGGGTATCAATTTTATTATATGTAACCCTCACTCGGCCGAGGGGCATGCGCATATCATCCTTGCGGTAGATTATTTTACCAAGTGGACCGAGGCGATGCCTACATTTTCGGAAGACGGCAAAACTGCTGCGATTTTTCTTTTCAATCATATAATTGCTAGGTTTGGTGTTCCTCAAGCGATTACCACTGATCATGGGAGTCATTTTCGAAAAATCATGATGACTGAACTTACAGATCAGCTTGGCCTACGTCACGATAGTTCCACTCCATATTACCCACAGGAAAATGGTCTAGTTGAAGCAATCAACAAAGTTCTAGTCACTATGATCCAACAAATCATTGGGATTCATAGGTCGAATTGGCATAACATGTTATTTTCAGCGCTTTGGGCATACTGAACCTCATTCAAAACATCAACAGGGTTTACTCCTTTTCAACTGGTTTACATTTTAGAGGTAGTATTACCCATTGAATGTGAAATCTCATCATTACAAATTGTCGTACAATTATCACTAGCCACTTCCGAAGAGGAAAAACATTTATTATACTTAGCTCAATTAGATGAGAATCGATGTAATGCTGCATTAGCTGTCGAAATTCATGCCAAAAGGATTAAAGCTCAATATGATCGGAATGTTACACCCCGCAATTTTTCGGAAGGAGACCTAGTCTTACTTTACGATCAAGCAAACGATAAGCTAGGGGCTGGAAAATTTGTAGCCGTGTGGCATGGTCCGTATATTGTCAAGTGAAAGCTGGCAAAAGGGGCCTATGAGTTAGAAGATTTTGACGGTGTCTCTTTAGGTAAACCTAAGAATGGGATTTATCTAAAGCGATATTATGCTTAAAAGATTAGTGTGGAGATTTTTTAGACTAGTTTCTTTCTAATTTTGGTGTGCTTTTAGATTAGGAATGTGTTCTTTACTTCAAAGAATGGTTTTCATTATTATTCCTGCTTATCTTGATTTTACTCTTGATATTGCAGATGTCGACGCCTCTCCAAACATACATCGGTTTTGTTGATGGTGCTTGTCGTAGTACATGGAACATCTCTTCCACAACTTGGGTTATCTATTCGCCCTCTGACGAGTTAGTATCTATGCATGGAGTAAGCCTCGGTCAAACAATGAACAACATTTCAGAATACAATGCAGTGATTGAGTTATTATCTAAATCCATTTCATTTGGAATTCGGAGTTTGATTGTTAGATTAGATTCGGAACTCGTTGTATTACAGCTTAATAGAGTTTATGCCATTAGAAATCCAATGTTATTACAATTATTTTTGAGAGTCCGTCTCTTGGAACGAGAATTTGATTACATCGAATATCAACACATTCCAAGATAATTAGCAAATGAAATTGCTTCTTGAATGTTAAATAGACATTTGCATTAAATCAAACAGTAAATTAAAAAACATCCCATAACATGTTTTGCAAGATAACCAATAATAGTAATATAGCATAGCATAGGAGTGTGTCAAAATATACATCGTCTTTGATCATAGGTTGAAAAACACCTTATGATCGGCAAAAATGATAGTATAAAAAGTCCAAAAATGAGTCTACAAGGCAATCATCTTATCGCTGGTGATGATCACGATAAGACACCACTGCTCGGGCCACCCTACAAAGGAACCTCCTAAAAGGTCCTAGGACCCCAATCACATAGCGCTAAAGTCTAAGAGGAATGTCATCTATGCTGGTCTCCAGAATATTTGCGGTCAAGCGCTCTAGATGACCCTCCAATTCGGCCAAGGTCTCTGCTGATTGGTCCTGTGGGGCCGATGCTGCGGCAGCTGGCTGTCTTCGATCATAGGGCTGGAGAGCGGTTGGTCGTCATGGACCCACATCTGCATTTAAAAAATTTTACTATTAGTTTTGGGACGATTTAAAAACAAAAAAATATATATAATTGAAAATGTTGAAAATAATTTTACCTCTATCATCCCATTGCTCTCCTGGTGGAAGAGCCATGTCGGGATCACCACGATAATCCATCCCAGCGTATGGAAAATCCTGAATCACAAAGAGTTGGTTCTCTAACCAACGAAAATACTTGGATGTGAATCGAACAAACTTGGTAGCCTCCTCAGGATGGCGGGCCATGACTGCAACCCATCGCATAACCTTAGGATCTCGGGGAAGTCTAGCCTCAACAGTAAGTTGATGTGGAACTAGCATAGGTACCTTCTCTAGGGCAAAGCTGACAACTAAATATCCATATCCAAAGTTCTTTAGCTGTCCATTCTTCGCCCTAGTCAATTGGCCCTTCACATTGGCCAATATAGCATCGCACCAGTTGAAGATGGTGCCTCGGAAGCAATCTACTGCCATGCGCATCTGGGAACCGGTAGCTAGATGCAATGTTGCACTCTCGCAGAGTCTGGTAACAGTAAAGGCAATCACTTTTAGTTCAGGACGAGAGATGGTTTTAACATCTATCCGTTTGTCCGGAGTCTAGTTATTACAAAACTCTAATCGGGGACTAGCGACAGATTGGCCACCTGGCCTAGATCCAAACAGAGATAATTCTGCGCCTCTCCTAGGCAAGCCAGTCAAAAAGCATATGTCTTCCGGCTCGATTTCGAGCCAGTTGCCACCAATAATAAAGCACTGGTCCTGCGTGCTCCACCTGTTCACCAGCCATTGTAGAAAGTCTACCTGTGCCCTCATGCCAGGTATGGTCCAAAATTTGAATAACCCGCATGCTCTCAATGCCTATAATGAAGGTGGATGGAGTAATGCAGCTTGATCCACATCCTCATGCTCTCTTTCCCACCAAACAAGCATCTTGTGTACCTACATTGCAAAATAGGTGGTTTAGAACATTTCATTTCAAAATCTATGGGGCAAAAATGAAGAATTTAGGGTTTAAAATCCGCGTTCCGCGGGGTTCGTACCCATCCTTTTAGAGACAGTGCGTAGTTGTGCACTTCTCCATAAGGACAAGTACGGCACCCTGACTTTTCTCTGTGCACAGAAAAATCGGGGTGCATAGGGGCCACATGGCGCACCTGCGCAACTGTAGCGAGCAATTTTTTGCCCTAATTTTCCTCTAAAAATCAATTTTTAAAGCCTAAAACAAAATTTTAAATGGATGAAATGCAAGTCAGGGACAATGTGGATTACCTGGAGAAGACGGTTCTCGATTCCAACAGTCGGATTTTTCGCAATCTCCACAGGAAGTTTTCTTACCAAAAGCTCTTACTTTTTACTCGAAAACCAAACGGTGAAAATGAACTTGTAAAAGCCCTTTTTATATGATTTTTTGAATAAATAAGTTTAATTTATTTATTTTTTACTTTGAAAAGGTCACTTTTGGTGCATTTTTATTATTTTTAAAACAAATATGAGTAATGTTTGCAGTTTTTGTGCAGAATATTGGGTATTAAGGCGAAATTGGTCATTTTCAACAAAAAACACATAGGAGTCCTCTTTAAGCTCTTTTTTGACTCGTAAAATATGAAAAGATTGTCGAGTTTTTCTTTTTAGACTTGTTAAAAGGGAATTAAAAATATGGTCTACTTACAGCTCTTTTCTGACTGTATAAACATGAAAAGATTGTCGGATTTTTGTCATTTCAAGTTCGATATTGGTAGTAAAACGACGTGTTTTCGATCGCTTTTTTACTTTTTC
Source organism: Pinus taeda (assembly GCA_000404065.3). Classification (NCBI taxonomy): domain Eukaryota; kingdom Viridiplantae; phylum Streptophyta; class Pinopsida; order Pinales; family Pinaceae; genus Pinus; species Pinus taeda. The sequence continues at coordinate 25,216 of APFE031378652.1, forward strand.
AGATTGAAGGCACTAATTATGAAAAGTACTCCTTGATTGTAATGGTCAAGCGGTTCTCTCAAGTATTATTTTATACTTTTTTAGGCTTGGGAGACACAAATTTACGAAAAAGGACAACCGTGGAGTTTTCTTAAGTTTTTCTTCTGACTCGCTAACATTGAAAAATGCTGAGTTTCTCCTATACTGGACTCATTAAAATTTAACAGTAAAGGACCTGTTCAATCACAAACAGGAACGAACCACTCCTTCTTAGGGTTCGAATCTAAACTAAGTTGGACTCATCTGAAGGATGAGCTTATAACCAAGCAAATGTTATCCTCCTCACGCTTGTCAAAAATAAAGAGGTACTTGCCAGAAATTATGGGGGAAAAGAGAGAAAAATGAACCTGTTTGTTGTACTTTGTGTTTGAAAAAACTTTCCATCACTCTTGAACACGACACTTTTATTCACCTGGGTTGGGAAATCCTTTACCTAACAGTTAATCAAGCCACATTGAAATTCTTCAGCCAATTTCCGAGTATTAGCTTTGGGTCAATTGTCACCAAGCCATCTGCAGTGTCATTATGTGTTCAAGAGGTCTGTGCAAATAAACCATTCACCTGCAAAATATCTGTCATCCATCATTGACCATCCCTGAGTTAGTCCTTGCCAAATACATTTCTTCAGACTTGATCTATGATTTTTTGTTATGGGCTTGCCTATGACGGATCACTTTCTATCGACTCCGACTCATTATCTAGAAAGATGATCTACAAATCGTCAGTACCTTGGAATTTGCATGCCTCAATAGCAGGTTTCTCGCCTTTGACGACAGGTTGCATCATTGACCTTCGATCAAAGGATTCTGTGACGTGTTCGACATCGACTCATTCATTCACATTTCATGGATTGTACTGAGTACCTTGAGGGCCATTGACATTACTAGTGGTTCCTCTCACACTTGTTAACAATTTACATCATTGATTGGTAATCAAGTGGTTTCTACCATGTTTGACTTCAACACATTCATTCACATGGATAGAATCGTACTAGTTCGGGAAGTAGAAATGAAGACCCTGGATCTAGTTTCCACCATCCAGGCTACAAAGAATTTTGTTATCATTCTATAGTGGACTATTCATAAACAGATGGTTGTGCCCATACTGTGTCCATATGTCTCTACTTGTGATGTAATACAAAATCATTCCTATATCAGAACAATTTTAGATAGTTATTAGTCAGTTTTGATCTGAGTATGGGAATGCCTACCTTAGCGATGATATTTTCACATATAATATAATATATATAAATATATATATATATATATATATTGTGTTGAAAGTTTTTTACAGGTTCCGACCAGGGTATCCACAGGAAGATCCTTGAAATGATAAAGTCCTTCACTCTTCTTAGATGATCAAAAATTAAATATTATCCTCATCTATTACATACTTTTCACTTTAGGGGGCAATCTGTTACACAAAAAATTGTCACCATGACTTTCTATAGTTTATGTGAGTCCATCACCACTCGTACATACCTCCTTTGCAAGTCTTAAGCCTCATCTCTTCATGTCAAGCCTTGAAAATGGGAGAAACTTTAAAAATATCTTAAATCCTGGTTTCGCACTTTCTCCTAGCATTGCCTGCGGTACCGCACTCAATGGTCATGTCCCCTGTGAATCTGACCGCTCTGTCTGTTAAGTGATGGGTGAGAACCCCTGTAAAAGTTAAAAAGGTATGATTTTTCTCTTAAAAACTCACCTTGGGTCACTTCTAGACACTTCTAGAAGGAATATTACGCTGGCAAGTCCGCTCCACCTTGATTCATCTATTCCATAACTAAGGGAGCTAACTCCATGATATGAGGTGCTTATCCCATTGAAGGAGGAACTTATCCCTTCAATGGTGGACCTGCAACTTCCTCCATTTGCACTATAAATTCAGGCATTGGGCTGGTTGTAGGAGAGGTTGAAAGTTGAATATTCTTGAGAGTAAAAGCTACTGGAAATTAGACTTCCTTTTTGAGCTTGTGAGAGGAGAGATCACATACCCTTCATTTCATTTGGGAAGTGAGTGAGGCTTTTCAAAGTAGAGGACATTCCTGCTGGACCCTGGAAAGAGCTTGTGCAACATCAATGCAAAGGTTGTAAGGTTCTTTTATTCATAAAGTTAATACAATCAAGTTTATTTTTCTCAATGAACTCTCTCTAATGGTTTATTTTATGAGCTCCTTGATCTTCATAATGAAAATGTTTTATTATATTATCTATGCAGGTGTTATTTGATGTGTGTTTGTTTGTGTATGCAAGTTATTAAAAGGGAACTGCTTGAAGTTGTTGGAACAAAGCTCCCACAAACAAGAATTGGACCGAGGTAGGGTCTATTACACCTCTTAGGTTTCATTTATGAATTGAAACATGTTTAGAGAAAAGTAGATTTGCTTGCGCTGCTTGTTGCTAGATGTCATTTGATACTAGGGAGATTGGTCTTGTCCGCAAGAACGATTTATCTAGCCAATAGCATGGATCATTTCCAGGTATTACCTCCAAGCCCCATAGAAATATTATAGCAATCAATTTTCTTGGCTTGGAAGGCAAACCCAAATCAACGCTCATCGAGTGTTTGGATAGATAGGTCTAAGGAATATGGCACCTCTTCAGATCCTCAGTCACATGTGCATTCTACAGATGAAGGAATCATTCAATCAATGATGATAGGAGAGGCACCATGGGAAGATTACCACCATTGTTCCCATCTTCTGGATTACCACGAAGATTATTCCAGCGACCTTAATCATCCTTCAGTTTTTGATTTTCTATCAAATACTGTAAATACGGTGGATTCTAAGGATGGTTCCTATCCTGTGTCAACCTCATTAAAAAATGAAACAACTCCCTTTCCAAATCGAGTCTTTGATTACGATCTCGTAAAATCCAAGTCGAGTCTTTCAAAGATCTTAAAGGTAAACCTTCATTCCAACCACCACATTGAATGCAATGAAGCTTGGGTGGGCATGCACCTCGATTTGCATCATTATGTTGGGGGCATGCAAACTTATAACAAGCATAGATTTTCGTTTTAAGATTGTGTAAAAATGAAACCGAAAATGAGCAATGTTTCCGCAAAGTTCAAGCTCGTTAAAAAATAAACCTAGTTATGAGCATATGTTCCCCCAAAGTTCAAGCTCATTAAAAAATGAACCCACTTTCAATAAATAACCTTTGTGATCACATTACTATTAGCTTTTGAACCTTGGTCGTGTTCTTACCATCACCTCCACTTTTTAGCTAATCATCCGCCTCCACTTGATTTTTTACCCTTTTGTGGAACAGTTGTGACGAGCGATTCTATTAGCCATCTTCTTTAGAATTCCATGATTGAAAAGTTCCAAACCTTACGTGGAACCAGCTTCTACTCGAAAATATCACTCGTTCCTCAAAGACGAGTCTCTTTTAAGCTCTTTTTAGACTCGTAAAATATAAAAAGATTGTCGAGCAATTGGCCTCTCCAGCTCATTAAAGTGATTGGAAGTGCCATCCCTCCTCTATATTTTAATATTTTTGGACCCGAGGGATCATTACACAAAAATATCGAGCACTTGTCTTTTTCAGCTCATTAAAGTGATTGGAAAAGTCATCCCTTTCATATTATTTTATACCTTTTCGAACTTAAGGGATTATACTACGAAAAAAGATTACTGGAGTGTCCTTTTTGTCTCTTTTTAGACTCTCTAAAATTGAAAAGTACCGAGTTATCTTTGTCATTAAACTCATTAAAACAATAGCAACAAACTTGTCCATTATAGACAAGAGCAAGTTTCATTGTCGCTAGGCTCACTAAAACATAGCGACAAGTTTGCCCAAAGGGAAAATTATAGAATAAGCATATGTTATCCTCCTCAAATTGACAAAAATAAAGAGGTACTGGTCAGCAATGACTGGGGAAAAATTGGAAGAAAATTTGAAGAACTTCATTGGTAGCAGGTCGCTCTTGAACATGACACTTTCACTCCATCACCATGATTGAGTCAGGTTGGGTTATTCCGTTCACTGGTCATATCACCATTGGTCCTCCGTACCATCCATTTTTTGGGTTGATGCTACCAATCCATTTCAGTGTCTTCGATATGTTCAAGAGAAGTTTCTCAGAGAATTCACTAGCCCAGCTAACATCTCATCCACTGCAATACCTTCATGCTTCATTCTTTCATGACCGCCATCTTGAACCTTGTATCATCATATCGTTTTCACCTCCCCAAAATCATTTGCTCCATTCCGTGTCGTAGATGTGGGATTCATTAAGGCCCTCCTACGATGGGTCACTTCTTTTCGACGTCAGCTCATTATCCAAGAAGTCGACTTAGGAACAACCCTTTCAGTACTTTGAAGCTTGCGTGCCTCAATGGTAAGTTTCTCACTTCTGGTGACACATTTACATCAATGACCTTCGACCAAAATATTTTGCGTGGTGTTTGACATCGACTCATGTATTCACACCACGTGAATTGTATTGTAGTACCTTGAGGGTCATTATCATTATCAGTGATTCCTCTTGTGCTTGTTAACAGCTTACATCATTGCCTGGTAATCAGGCGATGTCTTTCCATGTTCGACATCAAAACATCTTTTCACATGGATCGACTTGTACTTCGAGCAAATATTGAATGAGTTTTGAAGACCCCAGATCTAGTTTCATCCATCTGAGCTGCGATATATTCAGGAAAGATAAAGACATCAAATGTACATCATAGCTGCATAGATAATCATCCAAGTTAACGGATGATGGCTCTACCAAAATCATCAGTCTGCCACACAAACGATTATCTGTCTTATGTACATGAAAATGAATTTATAAAGCTGAGCATGAGAATGCCTGCCTTAGCTAGATCATGAAAATATTATGAAGATAATGTATTGTATTGTATCTTATTACAAGTCACCTTCCAGTTCGAAAAACCTTGGATCCTCATGATAAAGCATTTCA